>JAZFAU010000636.1:0-68600 GCA_037178615.1 Dione vanillae | reverse complement strand
AGAAAATTTTTGGGTTTACGAAAAATTTTTTTAACATCACGTCTGAATTTGGGCCCTTTCCCCGTGTATGATTTCAAAAAGACCCTCTTAACAAAATTAGATGCAAGTGTCACAAAGATACTGAAGTTTTGGCTTGGGCTAGCGCATTCGGCGGACACCTCAACCTTATTTAGAGATAAAAATAGTTTCGGGGTTTAGATTAAAAAAACCATCGGGAGCTCTATAAACATCTAAAGTCTCCAAAACACCCCATTCTGGGAAAAACACGGGGTGAATTGTTATCTCCCTCCCCAAAAAACAGAAGTGTCTCAGAGCTCGAGTCAAGACTTCAAATTTCCCTAAGCAATTTTTGATAGGACACAGTCTAGTAAAGTAGGGTTGGATCAAAGAGGAAAGTTTTAAAACATAGACATAATAAAATCTTTTATTCGGCAAGACCCAAACGACAAAAATTTAAGGGGGACGCATGGGTTTTGAAATGCAAAACGAGTGGCTAACTATAGGAAATTCTGTATCCCTTTAGCTTTAAAAGGCGCACCCCCCAAAAAATTTACGACTGGTCTCCATCACATTAAAATTCATCTAAATGCGTTCCCAAAAGACTCTTCCAGATCCAAAATAATTTATTAAGATGGGGGAAAACTACCGAAATCTTTTCTACATCGGGGGAAAAGGGAAAGGGGCAGCTAAAAAAATAGGGTGGTAGGGTGTAGGGTTTTCTCTTGGATAGGGTCAATACTCGCGGCGCCACGATAAAGTACTAGAAAAACATCGTGAAGCCGTTAGTCTATCTGTAGCAAGAGCACAGAGAAATAAAAAACCAGCAAACGCTCAAAAGAGTTTGTGAAAGAAGGGTTTTTTTAAAAAACCCACACAAAAAAACCTTTTTTTATTTAGACCAGCTCCCGATTGGACCTTTTTGATGGCACCCTTTAGAAACAGTATAGAATCCCTGAGGATATTTGGTTTCGTCATCCAGACGCGATATTTTTTCTCTATTCTCGAAGCCCCAAACGGGATAGTACTGGTAAACTTACAGTTCCGTGGGAAAAAAATATCCCAAAAATTTACCATCTAAAACTTAATAAATACTTTGATCTTACAAAAGAACTGACCAGGGAAAAGGTTTTTGAGTTAGCTTATTTGCGGTTGAAGTAGGAGCGAGAGGTATAACAGCGAAATCTCTCTATGTTTACTCAAAAAATCTCGGCCTATCTAGAACTATTATAAAATTCATTCTAGAACCACTTCAAAGGGGGCTTTTGGTAAACGTTTAGAATTTTTTTGGTAGTGGGAGGACTCGACAGTGAAGGGGAGCGTTAATGCATTTAAAGGGGGCCCCCTTTAAAAACCCACACTGGGTCCGCAAGTCCCAAGCGCTGATCGGGGGCTCCTCTTCCTACAACGCGATGGGGCCCCGGGACCCCCACCCGGGGAAACCATAGAATGCTAAGCAGTTTTCTTCTTTTAATTTCCCCCAAAAAACCCTTTCCCGGGCCAGTTCACTAATTTGCAGCTCCCAGGAAAAAAATTGATCTATTGGGAATTCCCAGGTTTTTAACTTTTAGCACGTGCGGGATAGGTGTACCGTCAAAAAACCCAAAAGGGGTCAATGAGACATATTTTTTTTGGACAATAATTTTCGACTGCCTATAACTATAGATTGACTTTTAGCGGGATTTATAACAAGCCCGTAAGATTTACTCCAAGTAGAAATTCGAGCGAGATCTTCATTTATTAGATTGATAGTATGAGGCAAGTACAGTAATGATGTCATACGGAAAATCTGCAAATCATCGCATATAGGTGGTGAGAGAAGATATTGATGGCAAATTGTTTTAAATGAAAATTGAAAAAAAGAGTGGAGACAACACGTCACCTTGTGGAACACAAGCATTTAAAGCACACCAAAGAATACGAGTCTTCAATACGTATGCGTTGGCGGCGTTCACACAAGTAACTTCAAAACCCAGTCAACCACCTCAGGGATACGTTAAGAGAACCTAGTATGGCAAGCAGGATATCATGGTCTACTGTGTTAAAAGCGTTAGTGAAGTCCAATAGCACCAAGACAGTGCCCATCCGATCACCCATGCCCTTTCTAATGGTCATCTGTTTTTTTGATCAAAGCAGTTGTCGACTATGACCGAAAACGGAAACCAGATTGAAAAGGATTTATTACATTTTGGTTACATAGGAAAGTGCTAAATTGCTGAAAACAAGACGCTCGAGCATTTTGGATAAAAAAGGAAGTACAGATATTGGACGGTAATCAGAGAAGGAAGATGGATTTTTTTTCTTTTTAGGTATAGGAACTATGTGGCCATCTTTCCAGGAGGAAGGAAAATAAAGGGAGTTGATAGATGCTTTTAATATACACGTTATAACAGGAGCTAGGATCTCAATGATAGGAATAATCATTTTACGACAAATGCAATCCGATCCGACAGAATTATATTTTATAGCCATAATATTTTTCTTGACGTCAAATGGAGAATTGACTAAACTTGAAACTGGAATAATCCGGAATGGGAGAAGATAGAAAGTGACTCAATGTCTTTGCTTTGTTAGTGCTATCTATAGTAGCTGAAACGGAAAAATGCTTATTAAGCTGGTTTTAAAACTAAGTTATTAGGAAGATGTTTTTTTTTGTCTTCCCCACTCCAAGTGATTTTAGAAAATTTCCCGACTCTTTCTGGGTCTTCTTCTCAACAACAGACTTATGAATATGGGGTCGTTTGGGTATCTCTACACACTCTATTGCAATGGTTACGACTTTTTATATATTTATTTTTTTTTATTCACTAGGGTTAGCTAAAAATTTGACTTATTTACACGTTTTTTTAACTGTAGTTTTTTTATTTCTGGCGTGAGCCCGGAGCCGGGAGGTGCCTCATTCGGACAGCTCGAGCAGGTGCGTGAGTATCAAATAGCTGTAATAGATATGAAGTAAATAATGAAACTTGTTCGTCAACTGATTGCGCAGAAGTAACTACAGACCAATCAATATTTCTAGCGTCAATTCGCAGCGTTCCAAGTCTAGACTACTAAAATTGCGCCGCAGAAGAATTCTGATTTTGCTTTAGGTGGCTTTAACTTGTACGATAAATACAAGAGATCGTGGTAGGAAAACTCAAGAGCTGAGCACTGACCAAATTTTGCAACAAATTCAGTGGAAGATACAATAACAAGGTCAAGAAGCGAAGGGGTGCAGTTAGGAAATTTTTGAGTAGAAGCGAGGGGTAAAATTTTAAGTTTGCTCCAGTTATTAAAGAATTTAAAACGTCGTGCACGGTGGTCATCCTTAACGAGACAAGTGTTGAAATCACCCATCAGCAACGTGTGATCATAAAGGGGCTTGTACTTTTCCACAGAATTTCAAATGATGAGAAAAATCAATCGTAAGTTTAGGGCTGTAGTATACTCCCATGAGTATTTTAGTATGACTGAAGGTTACCTCAATAAATAAGGTTCAGTATTTGCATTCCCTTGTGTCTGGGACACGTCTAGGATACAAAAAGGAACAGGGGAAAGCAAATAAATAGCTACACCTCCTCCAGACATCCCCTGACAATCATTCTAATCAGTTGAAATCCCGGTAGTGCAAAGAAAAGATGGTAAGCAAGGTTTCAACCATGATCAGATACAAGAATAGCATGTATATTCTGATTTTCAAAAGCAGACAATATATCCGGAAAGTGAGCAGAAATACTTTGTGCATTAATATGAACTAGATTGAAATTTTTCAGGACATCTGAGAAATGTGACACCAGTTCATTTAAAAAAGGAATACTAGAAAAGCTGTCCATCGTTGCTGACATTATCAAAGGAAGAGGAATACGATATAAAAGAATCGCTGAGGTTTTCACTAGTTAACGTCATTTAATTAATATTTTGGAACTAACATATGTGTAGAAAAAAAAAAACAAAAGAACACAAAAACTAAATTAAATAAGTGTGTAATAAAATTTGTATATATGTGTAATTAAATTTGTATATATATATATAAAAAAAAAAAGTAAATAATAATATATAAAAAATTAGTTTATATGAATAAATATAAATTCAACAATAATAAATGAAAATAAACAATACAGATTATATAAAATATGGATACAATTATACAAGCAAGTTTTAATATTTGGCAACGTAAAAAATATACTCACCCACCAGTTACAAGGGAAGAGATAACACTTTACTTACACATGACAATAAAAATAAGAATAACATTGAACATACATAACAATTTGTATTTTTTTTTATTATCTCTCTTCTTTCCTTTTAGGTGTGTATTCATTTGCAAAAAAAAAGGAATAATTAAACAGACACACAAATAAATTACAAAAAAAAAATCTTGGGATAACAAGAAAGAAAAAAGAAGGGAGTTCAAAAACATAATATCATAATAAACAGTACCTGATAGTTAAACAAGCAACTTACCTAGAAACTAACATATGTATACAGGTATACACACTGAAGAAAGAAAAAAAAAAGAAGAAAAAAAAAGTAAAAAGACTGTTTGTTTCTGATGAACTATATCATGTTTCTGTAAGTAGTTCTCTATTTCCACTGAACAAAACTCACCTCCATTGCCAGATCTTAGAGCTTTAATTCTTTTTGACTTTTGTGTCTCTACAAGTTCTTTATACTGTCTAAAATATTTGAAAGTTTCATTCTTCTTTCGCAGAAAGTACACAGTGCACATTCTACTGTAGTCATCCACAAACAATAGGTATTTTTGCTCTTAAGTTTTTATTTAATTAAAATTTCATTTTTCTGCAAATAACAATATATGAAGTGTTAAAGTTCCCACAAATTCCCACCTTACCTGGTTCACAATAAAGTATCAACTTTAATACAAGTACAATGGATTTACATAACCAGCTTAGCAAGAACATGGATGACATTGTAAAAATGTTCGAGTCCCGCATGAATCAATTTGACAAAAATGCTCTCACTGTCAACACAAGCACAAGGAAGCACCAAACCACCGACCACTACCTTTGGAGACTTCAGTTCTCTTGCCTCGGACTATGCCACTTTCAAAGATGTAATCTGGAAGACGCTTAGTATGCTTCGTCAACAATTACAGCTGCTCTCGGTGGGTTTTGATATGCAGGAAGCTCGTTCCCGTAGCAGAGTGCTACTTTTTCACGGTTTGCCGGAGAGTACTGACGAGCAAGTGGAGAGCAAGATTCAATCTGTGTTGCACAATCAATTACAGCTGACTAGTATTGATTCTTCACAGCTGGATATCTGCCATCGTCTTGGCACAAAGAAGGAAAAAACCAAGACCAATACTGGTTCGTTTTATTGCCACAAAGCACAGAAATCTTGTTTGGAACTCTAAAACATCTCTATAAGGATCTGGGGTTACTATATCGGAATTTTTGACTAAGCCCAGGCAAGAATTATTCGTTGCTGCTCGGAAACATTTCAGTTTGAAAAATTGCTGGACATCTGACGGAGTAATCATTGTGGCGCTTCCAGATAAAAGCCGTAAAAAGATCTTTAGGTCGGCTGAATTAAAGGATCTTTGTGAAAAATTTTCTCAAGTTTCCAGTGCGCCGGACCAGAAGACAAGATCTCGGCGGGTTTAAAGTTACTACAAAGTAAAGGTTATTCATAGTTTTCTATAATTGCTGTCTGCCATCCATTACGTCAACCGTGTCTATGTATCTGTACCCGTGTAGTTGGTTTTTTGCTGCCAATTAATATATGTTACACTTATTTTTCTTGTTTACGAGTTTGTAACTTAAAATTCGTCAAATTCTTAAATTCTTAATTGTTTTAATATAACATTACAACATGACTGTTGACAAACACTGACGTATGGCAACTGACATTGACACGCTTGACAGCAGATTAGCGTTCAGATATTCTGCTTGAAAATGTTTATCTTTGTGGTGAATAAGCAGCTATGTCTCTTTGTCTTTGTATTTAAAATTTTAAAATAGATATCTATCTAATATCTATATTTTGTAGCTGCTGTTTAGAATTTCAAAATATTTGTGTCATCCAAGTTGTTTTCTTTTATTTATCATTCTGCTTGTATAATTGTAGATATGTAGCATAGATATAGATTTTTTTTTTCTGCTTGTTTCTCTTTTTGTTATATGTTTATCAAGCCAGGGACAAATAATGTGGGAGATTATTTGTATCGCTTGTGATTATAGTATTTTTATTTCGTTTAATTGTTTGTTGTTATGTCTTTTATTTAGATTGAGGTATATATATTTATATATTAATATTTATTTTATATCTATATGTCTGACTTAAGTGATGCTTGTATAAATGATGATTTCTTTTCATGCTCCTCTGATGATTTCTGTAGTGTTTCTAGCCATAATCAATTTTTTGATAGTGAAGGCTTGACCGTTGATTCACAATTAAATTCTATTTTTTCCTACAATTCTAATTGTCTTAATTTTGTACATATAAATGCGCAAAGCATTCCGGCACATTACTCTGATTTTCTCGCATCATTTAGCAACGTGCAGGTCGACTGTATCCTTGTTTCTGAGTCTTGGTTAAAACCTTCTCTTCCTTCGACTCTTTACACTTTACCGGATTTCACTTTAATTCGTAATGACAGAGTTTCTCATAGAGGGGGAGGTGTTTGCATTTTCTTACGAAATAATATAACCTTTCGGCTAATAAATCAATCCTCAAACCTTTCCCCTAACATCCTTGAATACCTCTTCATAGAAAATTTCTTCCCATCACACTAAACTTCTTTTAGGGGTCCTCTATTGTCCTTCCTTAAATATTAATTATTTTAACACCTTTGAAGACCTTCTTGAGAAACTATCACCTTCTTATGAACATGTGATCATAATGGGTGATCTTAACACATGTCTCGTGAAAAATGATCACAGAGCGATGAATCTAAAATCTATCGTGTCTTCTTTTAATTTTACTATTCTTCCTCTCTCAGAAACTCATTTTTTCACCAAATTGTACTCCATCTCTTCTTGATGTCATTATTGTCTCCAACCCTCACAGTGTGTCAGCTCATGGTCAGCTGACAGCTCCTTTCTCCTTCCAGGATTTACTCTTCGTTAGCTATAAACTCTCCTTCTCAAAGCGCAAGACTAAAATAATTTTAAGACGCAATATGAAAAATATAAATATGGCCAATTTATGTGATGACGCCAATGGCAATTGACTAGAGTAATTTTTATGCGTTTACGAATGTTGACGATAAGGTGGCCTTTTTAATGAATCTTTAACAAAGTTGTATGACAAGCATGCTCCAATTAGGAAAATTAAGGTAAAACATCTACCTGCACCTTGGCTTACCCAAACTATTAAAAATGTTATGGCAAAACGCGACAAAGCGAGAGAGTCTCTAAAAGGAATCCTACTGACCTCAATATTGCGACGTACAAAAAACTGCGAAATCTCTGCAATAGGATGTGTAGAGATGCTAAACGCCGTTTCATCCACTCCTCCATCGATAAACTGACTAGTTCACAGATGTGGAGATTTTTATTATCTTTAGGCGTGGGTAATCCCTCAAAATCTTCTCAACATTCATTTGATCTGAATTCTCTAAATAAACATTTTCTACTCCCCCTTTAACAATCTCAGCCTCTACGAAGGCTGATACATTGTTAAAGATGGCGAACGCCATCACGCTGATTGTATTCCTTTTAATTTTCATACAGTCACAGAGAGCGAAGTCAAGAGAAGCATCCTGTCTATCACTTCCAAGGCGGTTGGTATTGACAACATTAGTCGGGATATGGTAACACCTGTCCTTGACTCCTTTAAACCCTGTTATTACCCACATTATAAACTTTTCCTTTGAATCCAATACCTTTCCAACAGTCTGGAAGTTAGCACATGTGATTCCTATACCCAAAATATCAAATCCCTCTTCTTTTTCACAATTTCGTCCCATCTCTATTTTGCCTATCCTATCAAAAATCCTTGAAGACGTTGTGCATAAGCAACTGTCAGAATTCCTACCATAATCATCTCCTTAGTCCTTTTCAATCCGGTTTCCGTTCCGGTCACAGCACTTCCACACCGCACTGCTTATAGTCACTGAAGACATTCGCTTTGCTATGGACAAAAGAGAGTTTACTATTCTCATTTTGCTCGATTTTTAGCAACGCCTTTAATTCAGTCGACTTTGATGTATTGCTTGGTATCCTTCGCTCACTTAACTGTGCTCAGCCTGTGATTGATTGGTTCCAATCTTATCTTCGTGGTCGTCGGCAGATGGGTAAAGTCTGTCTGAGGCTTCCTCGGACTGGGCTGATCTTTCTCTGCTGGCGTTCCGCAAGGCGGCGTACTTTCCCCTCTTCTGTTTTCAATCTTCATTAATGAAATTACCAAAGTTATTTCTTCTCACTACTATCTCTATGCAGACGATTTACAGCTTTATAGACACGCCACCTTATCGGATCTGTGTACGACCGTACATGATATCAATTATGATCTTTTAAAAATTAAGAACTGGGCTGCATCTTTTGGGCTTCTTGTTAATCCCTTGAAGTCGAAGGCAATGATAATAGGGTACCAGACAGTTACGTAGCAAAATTAACTGGGACATTGTACCATCAATTGTCTATGATGGAACTCAAATTGCATATAGTGACCAAGCTACTAATTTGGGGTTAGTCATAGATTGCAATTTATCATGGAGAGCTCAGATTAACGAAGTCAGTAAACGTGTCCATTTCTCTCTGCATTCTCTAAACGTTTGCAGAATTTCCTTCCTTTCAAAACAAAATTTTACTTGCACAATCCCTTCTTCTTCCTATCCTGGACTACGCTGATGTTTGCTATCTTGATGCGAATGAAGAGCTACTTGACAAACTAGATAGACTTCAAAATTTGTGCATTCGTTTCATTTACGGTCTGCGCAAATTTGATCACATTTCTCATATCGACGTCAGTTAAAGTGGCTTCCTATCCGACTTCGCCGGAGCTTGCACATATTATCGCGTCTTTTTAATATATTAAACCATGGTAGCCCTGGTTACCTACATGAGCGTTTTCTATTTTGTCCTGCTCGTAAAAGACCAGTGCGCGCATGTGTGGCGTCGAAAACTCTTGAGGTACCATTTTTTAATACTACTTCTTATGGTAATTCGTTTTCCGTGTTGCCGCTCGCCTATGGAATTCTCTTCCAGATAATATTTTCCATAATAATATTACAATTAGATCGTTTAAAATCAGAGTTAAGCAACACTTTCTTTCCACTTATGTATGTATGTGTGTATGTATATATGTGTGTGTATATGTGTATAGGTATATATATATATATATATATATGTATTTGGATAATGGTATATTTATTTATATTTAGTGTGTAACATCTTCATTTATCGTCAAGTCTACTTGAATTTTATAATATAAAACTAATTGATATTGTACCTACACCAAAAATATTTATTACAAATAATCTCCACTAGATCCAGGGGTTCTGGAAGAGATCTCTTGTTAGAGATAAGTTATCCCTTTGTACACATTTTTCATTTATATAATTTTCTGTAATTTTCTGTGGTACATAAATAAATAAATAAATAAATAATAAATAATAAATAAATAAATAAATAACTAAATAAATAAATAAATAAATAAATAAATAAATAAATAAATAATATCTGGCTTTACCTAGTGATAGGTTCTCCATTGGTCCACATAAGTCCATGTGAATCAGTTCTAGGACTCCTTGACTTGTGCTTACACTGTGAGGGAATGGTAGTCTTGTTTGTTTCCCTTCGCAACAAACTGTACAATTAATTTTACTAATGTCACATTTGTCATCAAAATTAACACCTTCAACGGCTCCATTTTTCAATTTATTTAGATCACTTGCATTAATATGGCCAAGACGCCTATGCCAAGTTGCACTTGATACTTTGACTGCTGCTGCCAACACTTGTTCAGATTTCACAACATTCAGTCTGTTTACACCATTCTCTAATTTAGCCTCACCAATGCAATCATTCTGTGAATTATAAATAAAACAACCATGTTGTCCAAATTCAACTCTGTTTCCGTTGGCTATTATTCTACTCACTGATAGCAAGTTGGTGGTAAGGTTAGGCACATACAAAACATTGTTTACAGATATCTTGAAATTCTTACTACCGACGCGTGTTATAATTTGCAAATCTCCTGAGCCTTTAACAGGCACTATCGTTTTATTTGCCACGATAATCTCCTTGGTCTTGGGTTGATTACACACATTTGACAACAAATTCTTATTGGAAACCAAATGAGTACTTGCGCCGGAATCCCAGTGCCAGTCGGTTTGACTGAATTCTCTTGTGAGAAAAAACGGCACTAAATGCATTCTTTTACAGTGACAGTTGACGGGTTCGTTCGACTCCCGCTCATTCCACTGCTACCGCCATGATGTGATTGATTTTTACCGCCATAATTATGACTATGAAATCTTTTTCCAGCGATAAATGCACCTTCCGACTTAACTTCAAAACTCATATGCAATAGTTTTGTTTTTATAGCGTCCGCGTTTATGTTGATGCCGGAGTGTTCGATAGCCATTATCATCGGCTCGAACTTATCCGGTAGTCTCGCCAACATGAGTGATCCAATCCACTGGTCATTTATTTCAAAACCAGTTCCTCCAAGTTTCTGTGCAGTCTCGATAATCTGGCTAACATAGCTCGTCACTGAATCGCAGGTCTCTAGACGTATATTTATGAGATTTCTAAGCAAACTAATTTTACGTGAATATCCAGAATCGTCAAACATACTCTTTAACGTTTTTCACAAATCGTACGTCGTAACACACTGTTTTATGTGAACATACAAAGAAGCGTCGATCGTTAAAATTAATTTTGCTTTTGCCTTCATATCTTCAGCCTTTTGAGCCGACGTAGAGGTATCTGCTAATGGCTGCTTGAGAGTGTCCGCCATGCCTTCTAACACTAGAACATTTTCCGCCGCAAAACACCAGTCGTCGTAGTTTTCCCGACCTTTCAATTTTGGCACGTTCACTAAATAATTAGTAGACATTTTTTCGATCCGATTGCACTGATTACTAATTACTAACTTGAAGTTCGGGACTGGGCCCATAACCTAATAAAACGCTTTGGTTGCTTGTAATTAACTGAACTGTTTTATTTAAATATCTTTGCATATAGTATGAATGACAACAGGTGGCGCTAGTCATATGTATATATATTTTGTTACACAGATCTAACAGCGCGTCATCTGGATCTTGTGGTGACTCAGATGGTATATTCTCTAATTCCCAAAACCTAGAAACAATATCATTAAGGTTCATGGAAACACCACAAAAGGTGTTCATGATATTTTGTTTATTCTCAAGTTGAATGGATTGTGGTTCAGACTGATTCGAATGTTGTGATAGCACAGTCTGACCAGCAATGACATACCGGAAAATAGATTGTAAGGCCACAGGCATATCCCTTTTAGTTGGTAGAATCTTAATACCATCATAAATATAAGGAAATAGATCACTCGCCAATAACATGTCGATTGGACCCGGTTTTTAGAAAGTAGGGTCGGCAAGACTATAATGCTTAAATTGATTAATGACTACTTCTGATAAAGACATAGCAGGTAAATCACCAGTAATTTTTGAAACAATTACTGCGTCAGTCGACAAAGTTGGACTGTCGCAGTTCCTGGGCTTGACTATACATGTCGTTAATCCGAAATCCTTAACTTTATTGCGATCTAACCCAATGGGTTGAAAGTGACACTTACGCCTAGTTATGTAGTAGTAATATAACCAGTCATAGCTCCGCTGTCTATCACATCACGCACTGTGTGGTACTGACACCAACAATCCGCAACGTGAATAACAGCTGTGCTGAGCAACACAGCAGCCGACACGTCAAAGTTACCGCGTTGCTTGAAATTACGCTTGAATCGATACGAAGCGTATGGTGATGATTCTTTTTACAAATTGAACAACGAATCTTAGCTCTGATAAATCTGATTTTTACAATATAAGCATTCCCGACTCTTTGAACTAAAATCATTATTATTTGAAATACTATTGGGATTTTTACTAAAAACGCCAGACGATAATGTCGTTTTATTCATATTGGATTTATAAGAAACCATTGGTTTTAAATAATGTGTCCCTGGATTAATCTTAACATGGCTTGGTTTATTACCGTAAGCCGATTTTGATGTAATGGTATCCGACATCTCAAGGACACGCACGTGATTCTCGATAAACAAAATTAAATCATTAACAGTCGGAATTATATTTTGTTGAATAGACTGCTCGAATTCCCTTCCTGCTAGTAAGGTCTAGATTACGTAATGCTATGTAAAACAATATAAAGCCTGACAGTTCGTTAATATTAAATAAATGAATAGTCCTTACACTATCTTGAAAGGTTTGCATAAAATTATTGAGAGCGGAAAATGATTCATTTTGCAAAGGTTTGAAATTAAATAATTTATCCAAATAAGCCGTAGCTAACGCATGTTTATTTTCGTAACGATTAAATAATGCAATCCAAACTATAGAATAGTTATCCGATGTAATAGGCATCGACTTAACTATAGTTAACAATAAGTAATAATTTAAGTTATAATTTTAATACCAATAACGAACCCTATTCACAAATAGTAATAATATTATGCACAGCATTTTCGTTTAAATTACGCCATGCTTCTATGTTCTTAAATCTCGAACAAAAATTATCAATAAGATATAATGAAAAAATAAATCATATAATGATTGTTTACTCAGAACATTTTAATAAGTGATTGCTACAACGCATATTTATAAACACAATTAAACATTATTTTATATATATAATTAAACGTTCTACAATTTTAAAATTTTTTTCTAAAGAAGTGTCCTAAAAAGGGCCATGCTTAAAAAAAGAATATTAATATTTGTATATAGTATATAATAACTACGCTCTGCTACCAAAAAATGTATATAGTATATAGTGAAACCACGCCCTGCTACCAGAAAATGTATATTGAATAATGTAGGGTAGGGTGTGCCGCATTTGTGGAAGCGTGCTGAGGGGGAGGTTATTTATTAATTATTTACCTTATAGTCGGTCTTAGGATAATAGAAATTGTACAGTACCTTATCTTCATGATTCATAACACAAACACTGATTGTTCCCGGCCGCCATGGAATGTTTCACTTGAGTCTTCTTCACTAGGGGTTACTTGCACTATTATCTTTTGTAGGTTTGTCTTTGTCAGGTTCAATATCAAGAGGGAATACACAAAAGGGAAATCAAATAAGGCTGAGGGAAAATCACACCGCTAATTAATATATCGATTCAGGAAGGACGTGCGCTCGCGTCGGCCGTCTCACGTGCCCCTTTTACTACTTCTCGACAACTACTACTACTAACTACTGGGCGACTACTACCGACCGCTCGCGCGGGGTGTTCGCACAAGACTCTAAACTAGTCAGGGTTGCCATATATGAACAAACATAGCCCCCGCCCTAAACATCTAATGTTTACGAGAAAATGGGAGTAGCTAACTAATAGGTAGACGAACTAATTTGGTTAAGGCTCTCTTTAGGATACCTGTCGATGTCTTAACATCGACCACACGCACAACGCTATCTTTACCAGGATAAATTTGGGAAATGCGACCACGTCGCCACTGTAAAGAGGGTAAATTATCATCTTTTATGAGAACTAGCTCGCCTACTGTTGGAGGATTCACTGGATCAGTCCACTTCTGCCTAGTCTGCAGAGTGTATAGGTACTCTAACTGCCACCGCGACCAAAAATGTTGAGTTATCTGTTGCACTACTTGAAAACGGTTTAAACGATTAATTTTTACATTATTATAGGGATACTCCGGCAAAGCACTAAGAGGTTGGCCAATCAAAAAATGACCAGGCGTCAAAACTTCTAGATCGTTAGGGTCATTAGATAAGGGACATAACGGCCGGGAATTTAATACCGCTTCAATTTTAAAAAAATTGTAGTTAATTCCTCGAATGTTAAAGGAATTTCATAAACGACCACCGACTCTGATGATTCCTTCTTTGTCAAGAAAGAGTGAGAGTCGTCTTAGGGAAGACCGCAAGGAAACGCTACGCGCTAACGCGATAAGGATACAGATAGCTCAACGGGTAAGTTTCGGGTTTTATTTATAAATCTCACCATCGTTATCGAAGGGGTAAGCAATCATGGTTTGAGGGGTCTCTTCAACCTTCCAGAATTTCTCGATGAGACGAGATAAGGATATTCCAGTCATGGGGGGCTCTAATTCACCATAATCGGCAGCGACTGGACCGCAAACAATATAACCAAAAATTGTAGATAAAGCAGTAAGGCCGTTAAAGTTAAATATTTTATCTTGTAATAAAAGCGCGCCGAACACGTCAGCACCCAATAGTATATCTATCGGGCCAGGCTTATTATAGGTAGGGTCAGCAAGGGAAAAATCACTACTAGGAAAAAACACAGACTCAGGGAACTCAAACTCAGGATGCGTACCGGCAATCACATCTATAACCATAGCAGAGGTTGACACCTCAGGAAAGGAATTATACAAAGGTTTAAAACACAAGGAAATAGAACCACGGGAAACCACTAAAGGAATATTACCTATGCCACGTACAGGGGCACAGGAGGGGGAGATGGTCAAATTGAGGTAATTAACAACAAGATCGGTTGTAATGAGGCAACCTTGGGCACCGGTATCACATAAGGCACGCGCTTCAATATAATAACCACTAGCAGTTTTAACGTGTAATTTAACAGTAGGCAATAATATAAGGGAATTGGGTGAGATATTCAGGCAAGGGGAAGGGGGAGTAATACAAGTATCTAGCTATGTGGGTCTATCTTCTCTATTATAGGAATTATCATGATATCTTATATTATTTTCAACCTGTCTAGGTTGGGGCGGAGCATTTTCTCTGGGGGGAGAAGCTCTCTGGGAATGTCGTTGGGGGGAGCGCTGGAGTTGCGAAGGGGAATATTTCTTATGCTGGCCCCCGCCCATATGGGGACCGCGGGTAGAAGAAGGACAGGTACGCGGATAATTGCGTTTATTAAATTTGGAATTATAATTATAATTGCGATTGGATGAGGTGGGATACATTGGGTTACGGGAATCATTAAAACATAGCATAGTGTGATGGGATGAGCGACCGCAGGTTGAACATTTGTAGTCCCGCTTGCACATAAGAATTGAATGTTTGTCCAAACACCTATAACATAACCGGGAATGTTTTACAAATCCCGATCTTTCTCTAGGATTCATAGCTCTAAATTCGGGACATTCACGGAGGTAATGGGAAGAGGAAGCACACAGGTAACATTTTTTACTATTATTTATTACAGGTAACATACATACATACATACATACATATCTTCACGCTCTATCCCTAGCGGGGTAGTCAGAGAGAACGGAGCGCCAAACGCTGCGGTCCCTGCATACCTCTTTCGCCTCGTCCACTGTCATTAACCTCTTCATGCATGCTCTCCGGGGAGTCCTCATGCTTTTTACGTGACCTTCCTCCAGTATCTTCGATACTGTGTTTTCGAAAGTCAACCGAGGTCTCCCCTTACCTCTCTTACCACACACTTTTCCATCGTATATCTTTTTTACCATTCTTTCGTCACTCATTCTTTCGACGTGCCCAAACCACCTGAGCACGTTCTTCTTCATTCTTACTGTGACATCCTCGCTGGTACCTACCATCCTGTGTACCTCTTCGTTGCGGATTCGGTCAGCTAAGCTGACTCCGCATATCCTTCGAAGAGATCGCATCTCCACAGCATTCATCTTTCTTTCATTCTTCTTCTGTAATACCCACGTTTCACTGCCATATAACAGCGTCGGAACCAAAACTGCATTGTGTACGGCCAAACGTGCAGCGATGCTGACGTTCTGCCGTCTCAACAACGCAGCTAAGGCACCGTTCATTCTGTTACCGGCAGCAACACGTCTTTCCACATCCATTTCGTATCTACCATCTCTACTTAACATACTTCCCAAGTATACTACTTCATTCACTTGTTCTAATAAATTTCCATTCACGAAAATCTTGCAATCTGTCCTTTCCTCGTCTCTTTCAAATACCAGAACCTTTGTCTTACTTGCATTCAGGCTTAGACCATTAGTTTCACACCCGTCTTTCAGAATGGTGACCAATGCCTGCAACTCGCTTTCTGATGATGCAATAAGCACTGCATCATCTGCGTACAACAAGCAATTTACCTTCAAGTCACCCACTTTTACACCCATATCACTTTCTTTCAGTCCTTGGAGACAGCTATCCAAATACAAATTGAACAACCAAGCCGACATGGCACAGCCCTGTTTGACACCCGATTGGATGCCAAACCGAGGCGACATGTCGGCTCCTACTCGCACACAGGCTGAGTGATCTCTATAAAGAGACTTTACAGCCTGCAGCAAGGGTCCGCTCACATTGTACCGGGGTAGTATCTCCCACAATTTCTTTCTCACAACCCTGTCAAACGCCTTCTCCAAGTCCACAAAAGCACAGAAAACCTTTTGGTTTACAGCCAAAAACTTCTCTGTGATCATGCGGATGGAAAAGATCTGATCCATGCATCCTCTTCCAGGTCTAAAACCTCCTTGGGCCTCCCACAGTAGCCTTTCGGATCTTTCTTGCATTCTTCTCGCTAAAATTTTGCATATACTTTACCACCTAAGCTAATCAAACTGATAGCCCTATAGCTTGCACAGTCTATCTGTGAACCTTTGCCTTTATACAAAGGCACGATGACTGCACTTTGCCAATCATCTGGGACCTCCCCCGATTTCCAGCACAAATTGCACAGAAACCAGAACAAGTCCAAGATGCGAGGTCCACCATATTTGATCATCTCGGCAGTAACTCCATCCGCTCCCGCTGACTTACCACATTTCAAGCTTCTTATTGCACTCTCAACTTCTTTTATACTGATTTCGCCATCTGCTACATCAAGACTCGGCTTGTCGCTGTTACTTGAGGCAGAAGCGTCATCACATTCATACATCTCCTTATAGAATTCCGCCTATCGCTGCAAAACGTGTGATCTGTTTGTGAATATCTCACCGTCCTTCGAAAGCACCCCTTTCATTCTAAAGGTTGACGAACAACTCCGTGAATCACTAACTTCTCGCCAGAAAAGCTTCGTGTTATCCCGGAAGTTGCTCGTCAACTTTTCATCTCTTTTACTCTCGTTTATTTCACGCTTCATCTTTATCAGTGCTTTCGTTTGGTGCTTTTGCAGCTTGTATTCTTTCTTTTTAATCTCTCTCATACTTTTATTCTTACCTGAGGCTTTATAATCCTGCCATGCCTTCTTCTTTCTTTCTACAGCATCTCTCACTTCATCATCCCACCATTCGTCACGCTTTTTACTAAAGCCTCTTTTCATTGTACCACATACCTCTGTCGCAGCTTCAACCATGCAGTTCCTAAGGTTCTGCCAACATACTTCAACGCTTTCATTTCCTGTTTCACAACTGTCTAGCTTTTTGGAAACCCTTTCTGTATATTCCTCTCTGATCGGTGGATCTTGAAGCTTCCAGCTTCTTATGCGATAATTCGATTCCAAGTATGAACACCTTGTGCGGTTACGCCATCCTACGAACAAACCCCTAAATCTAGCAATTACTAGATAGTGGTCCGTTCCCAAGTCGGCACCCCTAAACACACGTGTGTCCATCACTTGTTTTCGAATCCGCTGATCCACTAGGAATAAATCAATCATACTTTTCTCTCCCATGCGCTCCCATGTATACATGTGAATTTGTTTGTGGTCAAACATCGTGTTTGCCACAAACAAATTCCTTTCCTTGCAAAGTTCCAAAATGAGCTTCTCAGCCTCATTCACTCTTCTGTCACCATATTGACCTAACACACCTTCGTAACCACTTCTCGCGGTTCCGACCCATCCATTCATGTCTCCACATAATATTAATTTTTCATTTCCTCTAACACTGCCTAGAACATCCCTGACACTCTCCCAATACCCCTCAAGTTCGCTCAATGAAGCTGAGGATACCGGCGCATATGCCACCAACAAGAATATTCTTGTAATCCCCAGCTTGAAGCGAACCCAAAGCAGTCTAGGGTTGATCGCCTCGTACTCTACCACTGCACTAACCAATCGAGAGGACAATAATACACCTACACCTTGACACCCGCGTTCGCTCTCTGGAACGCCGGCCCAGAGAGCGACGCGGCTGCCCGGCAAATCGGTTGCATCATTGCCCTTTCGCTTGGTCTCAGTCATACAAATGACATCCAAATCTCGCTCATCCATCACATCTAATAGTTCATTCATCTTCTGGTCCATCCCTCCTCTTACATTCCACGCAGCTATTTGTAGCTCCGTCCTCCACTTCCCGCCGTTCCGGACATGGCGTGCTGGGTGGCGGTCCCCAACGCCGCATTCGTCTCCACTTGTCACACCAGCGGGGACGCACTGGTGCGCGTCGCCTCGGGGGGACGCCCTAGCAGTGTGCTCCCGTATGGTGCTCGTGGCTGATGGAATGTTGCAGCCCTAGGTAGGGCTGGCAGGGATCGCTGCGTGCAAGCCTTCCATTTTTTGTCTATTATCTAATATAGGGGAGGGAGGAGCCGCAAAGTAAGTATGTTTAGGTACAGTACTTTTAAATTTCGTCAGGTTAGAATCTACAAGGGAGGTGTTGCCAACGTTGTCATGGTGACGACATTCGTCTTCCAAAAAGGTAATAAGATTTTTAAAGGTAGGTAATTCATTAGCGTCACCGCCATAACAACGCTCAAAACGGGATTTCAAATCAGAGGGAAGCTTAGTCAAACATATATGTACTAACATATAAGACCATGAGGAGACGGGTAACTCTAAACGTTCTAAACAGCGATAGGCAGTTAACAAGGGGTTCAAAAAGGCCACGCGCAAACCTGTAAATTTATTCGAAATCTCCGGCAGGGTAAGTATCTGGGTTATGTAGGTATCAGCAAGAACCCGTGTATTGTGATACCGCTGTTTCAACAACTCACGAGCAACTTCATAGTTGCCTTCTTCAATTTTTAAATGTAGCAACAACCGCTTAGGTTCATCTGCCAAGGATCCAACCAAGTACTGTAATTTCATTGTGGGGGTTAAATGGTGTTGGGAATCTACTACACTGTCAAACTGATCAATAAAACATATCCAGGAGTCAGGACATCCATCAAACTTAGGGATAGGTAAATCAGGTAATCTATTATAAGGAGTTCGCTCAGTAATATTTCTACTTCTCATTCTTACGGGTGTACTGGCCATGACAGGATCAACTACGGGAGCAGGTGGGCACAACTCTAACTGACGCACCCGGAGGTCGTCTATTTTCTTATTTACTAAACGCACTTCTTTTTTTACATAACTAATTTCTTGGTAATCGATAGCCGGGTCTAACCCACCCAGGAGCACTGAGGACGCGTTTACAAATAAATTACAATGAGAATCTAAATCCTTGAACCTAACTAATAATCTAGGTATTTCAGAAGTGCCAAGAAGTTCCGAGGTATCGGTAATCCAATCGGAAACAAAGCGTATCACACCTATATTTTTTCTATATTCTGCGCTTTCCGTATATAAGGAACATTTTACTGTTTCATCATGAGTAGCCATTTTAAATTATCAAGCAAACTAATAACTGAACTAAAATATTAAAAATTAATAAACGCGTGATAAACAATGAACCCACTACCAACGGGCGAGATCAGAAATCAAGTAAACAAATAACTCAATTAAAATATTAAAAAAAAATAATAAACTCGTAATAAACAATGAACCCACTACCAACGGGCGAAATCAGAAATCAAGTAAACAAATAACTCAACTAAATATTAAAAAAATAATAAACTCGTAACAATGAATCCACAACAACTGGCGAGATAAGAAACCAGTTACGGTCAAGTTCAGGGACGCGTCGCATCTACATATATCGCAATATAACAAAATAATATGATATACAATATAACTACAATTAAGGCCCAAGCTTCATTTAAATAAAAATAAAAAAAAGGGTAACAATAAAAGTGCAGCGATAACATTTTAAAGCAAGTTAGTCTTTTAAGGAAATTATATTAAAATATTCCAACTAACTTCAATTATAATTCAAAACGGGATAGGTAATAACGCACAGTCGCAACATTATAAAATATATGTAACCATATTATGTGTATTTATTATATTCCACATTTAATATACAAAACTATATTCAATATTTATTTATACATTCCACACACCATACCTTCACCCTACACAATTATATATTCAATATTATATGTATAAAAATTTCATATAACATTATTTTTTAAACAACTCGATGCGAACACGTTCCAAAAGGTTAGGAAATCAAACTATATTGTAACTATGCGTTAGGTACCAAATTAAGAGCCAAAATACCAAAACGGGAGAATAACACTGTAATCAAAGGGACTCAGGGGCATTAAACTACGCTATAATCAGGGGGACTCAGAGGGATTAAAACACGCTCTGATTAAGGGGGCCCAGAGGGATGAAAACCACGCTCTGATTAAGGGGGCCCAGAGGGATGAAACCACGCTATAATTAAGGGGGCCCAGAGGGATGAAAACCACGCTCTGATCAAGGGGGACCCAGAGGGATGAAAACCACGCTCTGCTACCAGAAAATGTTTATAGTATATAATGAACTACGCTCTGCTACCAGAAAATGTATATAGTATATAATAACTACGCTCTGCTACCAAAAAATGTATATAGTATATAGTGAAACCACGCCCTGCTACCAGAAAATGTATATTGAATAATGTAGGGTAGGGTGTGCTGCATTTGTGGAAGCGTGCTGAGGGGGAGGTTATTTATTAATTATTTACCTTATAGTCGGTCTTAGGATAATAGAAATTGTACAGTACCTTATCTTCATGATTCATAACACAAACACTGATTGTTCCCGGCCGCCATGGAATGTTTCACTTGAGTCTTCTTCACTAGGGGTTACTTGCACTATTATCTTTTGTAGGTTTGTCTTTGTCAGGTTCAATATCAAGAGGGAATACACAAAAGGGAAATCAAATAAGGCTGAGGGAAAATCACACCGCTAATTAATATATCGATTCAGGAAGGACGTGCGCTCGCGTCGGCCGTCTCACGTGCCCCTTTTACTACTTCTCGACAACTACTACTACTAACTACCGACCGCTCGCGCGGGGTGTTCGCACAAGACTCTAAACTAGTCAGGGTTGCCATATATGAACAAACAATATTATTTGTCAATACATATTTGAAAAGGTATTAATTTAAATATTTTAAAATATTTTGTTTATGTAATAAAATTTTAGCTTTTTAACTGACCAAATTTAAAGTACACACATATTTATTTGTAACAATGTCTATTGTTTACAATGAAATACACTTCTTTTTTTAGCAATAAAGGGTTGTAATAGTGCATGTAACTCGTTGTCGGCTGTTGTCGACGATTTAGCCATTTTAAAATATAAAATTTTAAATATTAATTAAACTAGTGGGTAATTTTTTTTGATGATTTTTTAAAGTGTTAATCCACACTGAGGATAGAAAAAATACTTAAAGAAAACATATAAAAATTTGAACGCAGCGGGACTCGAACCCGCGCCCTCCTGCGAACCGTGCAGGCGCTCTCACCACTGAGCCATGTGTTCTACATCACGCCGCGTTGAAATTCTTATATGCTTTTATACAACTTATATCGTTGTTAGCATCTCTGTAGGGAGATTTTTACAAATTTCCGCTACCCAAAGACCATTACAAAGAACAATCGTTTGGCGAGAGAGAATGCTATTTTTATTAAATATTTTTGATGATTTTTTAAAGTGTTAATCCACACTGAGGATAGAAAAAATACTTAAAGAAAACATATAAAAATTTGAACGCAGCGGGACTCGAACCTCGGCGTGATGTAGAACGCATGGCTCAGTGGTGAGAGCGCCTGCACGGTTCGCAGGAGGGCGCGGGTTCGAGTCCCGCTGCGTTCAAATTTTTATATGTTTTCTTAAAGTATTTAAACTAGTGGGTAAAATAAATGTAAACAACGCCGCGCCCTGCAATGGCGGACCGTTCGATGACGTAATTAAAAGAAATGAATATTGAAAATTTGAAATTATAACGTAATATTATAAATAAATATATATAACCTAATATTGAAAATTTGAAATTGAGTAATTTAGGTTAAAATATGTATTATATGTTAAATATTATTGAATAAACTTGAAATATACATATATGAACCGTGTAAATGTGTTGTTTGTTATAAAATAATAGGTATAACTACTTGAAATATTGTATTATTGATATCGTAACTGGACGAATCCGGCTCGAAGGACCAAAAAAATGGTTGGATAACACGATAGCTCAGTGGATGTTATAGTATTTTATGTGTTACTTTAAAATCTCATGGGCTCAACTACCGCCACTATATTGAAGATAGTTGTATTGAAGAAAGTCCCAGGACGGTTGTATAAGTTGTATTTTTCGCTATACAGTTCTTTAAGCAACACAAATCACAATATCAACACAGTTTGGCACAGTTCACACCTTCTTATTTTGAATTTTGAATATATTTGCGGAGCTCATGGCATGTGACTCGGTTCTCTGCGAACGGTATGACTAATAAGTAGCGCCGCTGCGCGGTATTTTGGGAAACATTTGCCGATTTTGGCGGATATAAAATGAGCCCAAAATCCTACACGAATTGTAAAAAGAGTTCCCGTTGTATGGTCGTTGGAAGAGGTTGTTGGCTCACTGGAATTTCACTCTGTTTGTAGTGAAGTGTTAAAAGCAAGACGAATGAACAGGAAGAATATAAGTGAGGGTGTAGTTACATGGGTCCCGACCCAGTCTGTGGTAATTACATTCCGAGGTCAGCAATTGCCTGAAAGAGGTTACTCACACAAGTCTGTCCTACTAGTCGAACTTTATAAATTTCCAACAAACCAGTGCCTCAAGTGCTGTCGTTTTTGCTATGTAAAAGCAGAGTGTCGTTCGATGCCAAGGTGCTACAAATGTTCCCAGTCTCATACGGGCGATACATGTGACACCCCAAAGGAAACTTCAACTTGCATACATTGCTCTTCAAAACATATCGCCATTGATAAGGAGTGTCCTGAGTTTACAAGGGAACAAAATGTAAAATCTATTATGTTGCAAGAGTCTATCTCTTATATGGAAGCATCTTCCCGTTTCCCAATAGCCCAGCGTTCCTATGCAGATATTGCTAAGGAAATGATTACCGCTCCTGTCTTTACAATCCCCCAGACCCCTCAAACTAGAATCCCTGCAAGCCCTACCAAGTCTTATCATAAGACAATATTCCAAGTTCCCCGTCCCCGCGCACCTGTGGCGAAGGGATATGATAGACAAGCGCACCAAGCTATAATTAATAATTCTTCCTTTTCCATTCCCAATGGTTGTGCCTTTAATCAGGGTTCAGACAGTTCAACAGAGTCACGAAAAGACTTGTTAGTTGCTGTGACTGAGACCTTGGTCAGCATAATCTCTACCGCTGATGAACTCCCTATACCGTCCAACGTTGCCCAGAACTTGCTTAAAATCTTCCTGCAGTGGAATAGTAGTAGTGTTCGTGCTAAAAAGCATGAATTACTGCGTATTATTCCCCTGTATGATCCCGTCATTATTGCCCTCTCTGAAACATGGTTGGTGCCGGACTCCTCGTTTAGGACGTCGGGTTTTGCCTGTTTAAGGGAGGACAGCAGTGACTAGTGCTATCCTCATCCTCATCCAGCACTCCTCTCCTTATTCTCTTATCCCTCTTCCACCTCACAGTCAACAGATTAATGCTGTTGCTGTGAGGGCTTTTGATATCTCCTTCCTCTTTTTATATATTCCTCATCCCTTCTCTTCCCTCTTCCTTGAGCTTAGGTCTATTATCTCTTCGCTTCCTAGCCCTGTACTGGTCCCTAGGTAGGAGGGTAGGAGGCTCTAACACTCATCACACACTATGGGGGTGTTATTACTGTGACGGATTTTCTCCTTTATTGCTGGACTTGATTGATGATGCTAATCTTTGCATTCTCAATGATGGTTTACTGACTCGTAGGGTTAATCCTAATCAGGATCTGAGGACTGCAGTTGATCTTTCCTTATCTTCTCCATCGCTTGCTTCCCAACTATCATGGTCTGTTCTTCCCTCTACCCATGGTAGTGATCATTTTCCCATCCTTCTTTCTATGTTTAATAGTGTTTGTTTATATATGGCATCCCCGACTAGTTTAGAGTCTTGTGCGAACACCCCGCGCGGTCGGTAACAGTAGTTAATAGTAGTTGTCGAGAAGTAGTAAAGGGGGCACGTGAGACGGCCGACGCGAGCGCACGTCCTTCCTGAATCTAATATTAATTAGCGGTGTGATTTTCCCTCCCTCAGCCTTATTTGATTTCCCTTTTGTGTATTCCCTCTTGATATTGAACCTGACAAAGACAAACCTACAAAAGATAATAGTGCAAGTAACCCCTAGTGAAGAAAACTAATGTGAAACATTCCACGTGGACAATCAGTGTTTGTGTTGTGAATCATGAAGATAAGGTATTCAAAATGGCGGACTCAGATGTCTTTAACTATACAGAGGATATAAATTCCAATGTTCAACAAAGCGAACTTTCCAAATTTTCGCCAACGCTTCTGACATTCGCTGCTGTGGTTACTGGAATTATTATGGTAGTAGGTCTCTTCGGTAATCTTTTAACTGTGGTAGCTCTCTTGAAGTGCCCTAAAGTGAGAAACGTTGCAGCAGCGTTTATTATCAGTTTGTGCATAGCAGATTTCTTATTCTGTGCTGTGGTTCTTCCATTCGCCATATCAGGCTTCTGGACGAGGACTTGGTCCCATGGGGGTGCTCTTTGCAAGTTGGTGCCGTTTCTTCGGTACGGCAACGTCGGCGTTTCCCTACTGAGTATCGCGCTCATTACTTTAAACAGATACATAATGATAGCACACCACAGCTGGTATTCAAGAGTCTACCGCAAACACAATATAGCGCTCATGATCGTTTTCTCGTGGATGTTCTCGTACGGAATGCAGATACCGACGCTTATCGGAGTCTGGGGTAAATTCGACTATGATCCGGAGCTAGGCACGTGTTCGATAGTGCCGGATGATTACGGACGCTCTGCAAAAACTGCTCTTTTTGTTATAGCTTTTATTGTGCCAGCTTTGCTCATCTTCATATGCTATGCAAGGATATTTTGGGTGGTTCACAGTTCAGAACAAAGGATGCGTGAACATCAACGTTCGCAAAACACAAATCCGGGAACATTGAACAACGGTAGCGACAAGCGGTCGACTATAAAGGACACTAGAGAGACGAAGGCGCGCCGCAACGAGTGGAGGATAACGAAGATGGTCCTTGCCATCTTCCTGTCCTTCCTTGTCTGCTACCTACCCATTACTATAGCTAAAATTGCTGACCCCTACCCACTATCCAATATATATTTTTTGGTAGCAGAACGCGGTTCATTATATTCATTATATAATACTATATACATTTTCTGGTAGCAGAGCGTGGTTCACTATATACTATATACATTTTTTGGTAGCAGAACGCAGTTCATTATATTCATTATATACTACTATATACATTTTCTGGTAGCAGAGCGTAGTTTTCATCCCTCTGGGCCCCCTTAATTATAGCGTGGTTTAATCCCTCTGAGTCCCCCTGATTATAGCGTAGTTTCATGCCCCTGAGTCCCTTTGATTACAGTGTTATTTTCCCGTTTTGGTATTTTGGCTCTTAATTTGGTACCTAACGCATAATTACAATATAATTTGATTTCCTAACCTTTTAAAACGTGTTCGCATCGAGTTGTTTAAAATATAACGCAGTCGTGGGTAGAATCATATCGTCGCCCGCTCGCCTTGCCGCATACTACGCGTTTCATTCGAGTATGCTCGTGAATTATATTTTATTATAAATAATGTTATATGAAATTTTTATACATATAATATTGAATATATAATTGTGTAGGGTGAATGCATAATGTGTAAAATATATAAATAAATATTGAATATAATTTTATATATTAAATATAAAATATAATAAATACACATAATATGGTTACATATATTTTATAATATTACGCCTATACGTTATTACCTATCCCGTTTTAAATTATAATTGAAGTTAGTTAAAATATTTTAATATAATTTCCTTAAAAAACTAACTTACTTTAAAATATTATCCCTACACTTTTATTGTTACCCTTTTTCCTTTTATTTTTATTTAAATGAAGTTTAAGCCTTAATTGTAGTCATATTATATATCATAGTATTTTATTATATTGCGATATAGTAGATTGCCGACTCGACGCGTAACTGGTTTCTTATCTCGCCAGATGTTGTGGATTCATTGTTTATTACGAGTTTATTATTTTTTTAATATTTTAGTTGAGTTATTTGTTTACTTGATTTCTGATTTCGCCCGTTGGTAGTGGGTTCATTGTTTATTACGAGTTTATTATTTTTTTTAATATTTTAGTTGAGTTATTTGTTTACTTGATTTCTGATTTCGCCCGTTGGTAGTGGGTTCATTGTTTATTACGCGTTTATTAATTTTTAATATTTTAGTTCAGTTATTAGTTTACTTGATAATTTAAAATGGCTACTCATGATGAAACAGTAAAATGTTCCTTATATACGGAAAGCGCAGAATATAGAAAAAATATAGGTGTGGTACGCTTTGTTTCCGATTGGATTGCCGATACCTCGGAACTTCTTGGCACTTCTGAAATACCTAGATTATTAGTTAGGTTCAAGGATTTAGATTTTCATTGTAATTTATTTGTAAACGCGTCCTCAGTGCTCCTGGGTGGGTTAGACCCGGCTATCGATTACCAAGAAATTAGTTATGTAAAAAAAGAAGTGCGTTTAGTAAATAAGAAAATAGACGACCTCCGGGTGCGTCAGTTAGAGTTGTGCCCACCTGCTCCCGTAGTTGATCCTGTCATGGCCAGTACACCCGTAAGAATGAGTAGTAAAAATATTATTGAGCGAACTCCTTATAATAGATTACCTGATTTACCTATCCCTAAGTTTGATGGACGTCCTGATTCCTGGATAAGTTTTATTGATCAGTTTGACAGTGTAGTAGATTCCCAACACCATTTAACCCCCACAATGAAATTACAGTACTTGGTTGGATCCTTGGCAGATGAACCTAAGCGGTTGTTGCTACATTTAAAAATTGAAGAAGGCAACTATGAAGTTGCTCGTGAGTTGTTGAAACAGCGGTATCACAATACACGGGTTCTTGCTGATACCTACATAACCCAGATACTTACCCTGCCGGAGATTTCGAATAAATTTACAGGTTTGCGCGCGGCCTTTTTGAACCCCTTGTTAACTGCCTATCGCTGTTTAGAGCGTTTAGAGTTACCCGTCTCCTCATGGTCTTATATGTTAGTACATATATGTTTGACTAAGCTTCCCTCTGATTTGAAATCCCGTTTTGAGCGTTGTTATGGCGGTGACGCTAATGAATTACCTACCTTTAAAAATCTTATTACTTTTTTGGAAGACGAATGTCGTCACCATGACAACGTTGGCAACACCTCCCTTGTAGATTCTAACCTGACGAAATTTAAAAGTACTGTACCTAAACATACTTACTTTGCGGCTCCTCCCTCCCCTATATTAAATAATAGACAAAAAATGTTACCTGTAATAAATAATAGTAAAAAATGTTACCTGTGTGCTTCCTCTTCCCATTACCTCCGTGAATGTCCCGAATTTAGAGCTATGAATCCTAGAGATAGATCGGGATTTGTAAAACATTCCCGGTTATGTTATAGGTGTTTGGACAAACATTCAATTCTTATGTGTAAGCGGGACTACAAATGTTCAACCTGCGGTCGCTCATCCCATCACACTATGCTATGTTTTAATGATTCCCGTAACCCAATGTATCCTACCTCATCCAATCGCAATTATATTTGTAATTCCAAATTTAATAAACGCAATTATCCGCGTACCTGTCCTTCTTCTACCCGCGGTCCCCATATGGGCGGGGGCCAGCATAGGAAATATTCCCCTTCGCAACTCCAGCGCTCCCCCCAACGACATTCCCAGAGAGCTTCTCCCCCCAGAGAAAATGCTCCGCCCCAACCTAGACAGGTTCAAAATAATAGACAGGTTGAAAATATTATAAGATATCGTGATAATTCCTATAATAGAGAAGATAGACCCACATAGCTAGATATTTGTATTACTCCCCCTTCCCCTTGCCTTAATATCTCACCCAATTCCCTTATATTATTGCCTACTGTTAAATTACACGTTAAAACTGCTAGTGGCTATTTTATTGAAGCGCGTGCCTTATGTGATACCGGTGCCCAGGGTTGCCTCATTACAACCGATCTTGTTGTTAATTACCTCAATTTGACCATCTCCCCCTCCTGTGCCCCTGTACGTGGCATAGGTAATATTCCTTTAGTGGTTTCCCGTGGTTCTATTTCCCTGTGTTTTAAACCTTTGTATAATTCCTTCCCTGAGGTGTCAACCTCTGCTATGGTTATAGATGTGATTGCCGGTACGCATCCTGAGTTTGAGTTCCCTGAGTCTGTGTTTTTTCCTAATAGTGATTTTTCCCTTGCTGACCCTACCTATAATAAGCCTGGCCCGATAGATATACTATTGGGTGCTGACGTGTTCGGCGCGCTTTTATTACAAGATAAAATATTTAACTTGAACGGCCTTACTGCTTTATCTACAATTTTTGGTTATATTGTTTGCGGTCCAGTCGCTGCCGATTATGGTGAATTAGAGCCCCCCATGACTGGAGTATCCTTACCTGTCTCATCGAGAAATTCTGGAAGGTTGAAGAGACCCCTCAAACCATGATTGCTTACCCCTTAGATAACGATGGTGAGATTTATAAATAAAACCCAAAACTTACCCGTTGAGCTATCTGTATCCTTATCGCGTTAGCGCGTAGCGTTTCCTTGCGGTCTTCCCTAAGACGACTCTCACTCTTTCTTGACAAAGAAGGAATCATCAGAGTCGGTGGTCGTTTATGAAATTCCTTTAACATTCGAGGAATTAACTACAATTTTTGCTAAAATTGAAGCGGTATTAAATTCCCGGCCGCTATGTCCCTTATCTAATGACCCTAACGATCTAGAAGTTTTGACGCCTGGTCATTTTTTGATTGGCCAACCTCTTAGTGCTTTGCCGGAGTATCCCTATAACAATGTAAAAATTAATCGTTTAACCCGTTTTCAAGTAGTGCAACAGATAACTCAACATTTTTGGTCGCGGTGGCAGTTAGAGTACCTATACACTCTGCAGACTAGGCAGAAGTGGACAGATCCAGTGAATCCTCCAACAGTAGGCGAGCTAGTCCTCATAAAAGATGATAATTTACCCCCTTTACAGTGGCGACGTGGTCGCATTTCCCAAATTTATCCTGGTAAAGATAGCGTTGTGCGTGTGGTCGATGTTAAGACATCGACAGGTATCCTAAAGAGAGCCTTAACCAAATTAGTTCGTCTACCTATTAGTTAGCTACTCTCATTTTCTCGTAAACATTAGATGTTTAGGGCGGGGGCTATGTTTGTTTATATATGGCATCCCCGACTAGTTTAGAGTCTTGTGCGAACACCCCGCGCGGTCGGTAACAGTAGTTAATAGTAGTTGTCGAGAAGTAGTAAAGGGGGCACGTGAGACGGCCGACGCGAGCGCACGTCCTTCCTGAATCTAATATTAATTAGCGGTGTGATTTTCCCTCCCTCAGCCTTATTTGATTTCCCTTTTGTGTATTCCCTCTTGATATTGAACCTGACAAAGACAAACCTACAAAAGATAATAGTGCAAGTAACCCCTAGTGAAGAAAACTAATGTGAAACATTCCACGTGGACAATCAGTGTTTGTGTTGTGAATCATGAAGATAAGGTACTGTACAATTTCTATTATCCTAGAACCGACTATAAAGTAAATAATTAATAAATAACCTCCCCCTCAGCACGCTTCCACAAATGCGGCACACCCTACCCTCCACTACTATATACAAATAGAAATCCTTCTTCAGTTCCTCCTTCATTTCCTGAATATAATTTAAAAAAAGCTGACTAGAATGAGTACGCAGACTCTGTGGATTACATGTTGGGCAATCTTCCTGAGTCTGGTAATTATGACAACATCATTCTCTACTATGATCGGTTTATCTCTGTCATTATATCTGCAGTTAACTTACACATTCCCAAATCACGCTCTGTTCAAAATCGGATGCATTTCAATCCTTGATGAGATCAGGAATGCTCTGATTTTGTCAATCGGCGAACATCTGCCGAGGCGCCATACACGGCCTGTATGATGATGAAGAACTGTATGACGATGAAGAACATTGAGTACAAGCGCAGTTATGCAAAGTTCAGAAACTGTATTTGGAAAAAGAAGAAACTTGGTTGGGTTCATTTTTGTGAATCCCTTAATCCCCGCTCTCCTTCTTCCCTTGTCTGGACAAACATTAGGAGATTCCGCAGGTCCCTTAACAATGTCAGTAGCCCTAACTCCAACAATCCTTCCCTTTGGCTTAATGATTTTGCTAACAAATTCGCTCCTCCATCTGCCCCGTCCCGTGACCTGTTTATAAACACGCCTGTTGAATCGTCAAAGGAAATGGATTCCTTACTCTCCTTTGAGGAACTCGAAAATGTGCTGGTAGATTTAAAGGAAACCAGTCCTGGTGAAGATGGTGTGCTCTATTCTTTTATCGTCAAATTGAACGGAAAATCTAAGCGTTTTTTTTTTAATTTGGTTAATAATATAGTTAAATCAGGCAATATCCCCAATACTTGGAAATCTCTAATAATTGTCCCTATCCTTAAACCTGGCAAATGTCCTTCTGACCCTAATTTCTATAGACCCATTGCCTTAGCATCCACATTATCAAAATTGTCTGGAGAGGATAGTGGAAAGTAGTAACATCTTAGCGCCCTCTCAGTTTGGTTTTAGAAAGGGCTGAAGTACTATTGGGAGTCTCAGCGTTTTTACTACAGACATTCGACGAGCTTTTGTCAAAGGTGAGTATTTAGTTGGTGTTTTTCTGGATGTTGCATCAGCATATGACAATGTTCTTCTTCCGGTACTCAGGCAGAAACTGCATCAGCTGAGTATTCCGCCGAGGATGATTCATTACATATGTAATTTGCTGACCGGTGGAACCGTATCTGTGAAACATCCGGTTCTTACTATACTTCCCAGACTTGTCTGGAAGGGTCTGCCTCAAGGTTCAGCTCTTAGTCCTGTGTTATATAATACGTATATAGAGTAAGTGCGCTAATTATGGACCACTATAAGGTTTTTTTGTAATAAAACTCGGAATTATAAAGATTAATCAGCCTTATATATTTTGAAAGGTTTGATAGTTATTTAGGAACAAAAACAATTTTTAAAATTCTTAAGAAACATTAACATCTTAGAAATAATCAACATTTTCTAAAATATGTCATTATTGTACATTAGAAAAAAGTGTACAAAATATGGACCACATGGTTCAAAATATGGACCATAGTGAATTTGGTACAAAATTATTGAGAAAAAAAAAGGACGCGTTGCTTTAAACTAAATCAGTCAACTAGTAAGAAGAAACTAATTGTTGGTACACAATTCACAAACAAAAAAATCAACCTTATCTTCAATGCCAGCACATTCTTCATGAGCCCACTCCCTGCATGATGCACATTTAATCCATTTCTCTCCATGTACGTCTTCAGAAAAAAGCCCATTACAATATAAACATTTACCGTTTTCATTTTGGGAACGATCAGGACTTTCATCGGTCGAACTTTCCGACGATGATTTTTTTTCTGTTATGATTTTTCTTTTCTTTTGGGCTGTTTTTTTTTTGGCATTTTCATTTTTGTCTTCTTTGGCAGTTTCTTTGGCGTATCTTTTTTTAAGTTCTTCTGTAACGACGTCTCTAAATCTTGTTTATAAGGGGAAGATGTCAAGATTGTAGGTTTGGTGGCTTTTCTTCCTCTGTTGCTAACAGTTTTCCTTAAATGCGGTATAGGCTGCAACACTTTTGGCGAAAAATATGATTTAGATGATGTAGAGGGACTAACTATTGAGTCATTCATAGTCAGTGTTGACACTCCTGTTTGTGCATTTGCTTCATGATCTCCATCAACACTCTGGGGTGATGGTTTGATTACAGATTGAGGTGCGGGAGATGCAACAACCCTTGTCTCAGGTAGGCAGTTATCGGGTTCAGGTACAACAGCCTTTTGCTCAGGTATCGGGTTATCAGGAATTATATCAATTGGTGTCGTTATATCGCGCGCTGGGTCATTAGAAGGCCCCTCTGCTACTGGAAGGTCTTCGTCAATAAAGTCATGATCTTCGAAGACGTGTCTATTAACGGGATATATCCCTGTAGCACGGAAACCGCTAATGGCCAATTCTGCACGCTGAGCTCGTACATAAGCTAGACCAAATAATTCCGCAATGTCAAAATGTGTTATTGCTCGAGGTTGCATTCGTAGTCGTTTGCGAATTTCTTCAGTCAAGTATTTTTTTAATGGACCCATGAATGTTTTATCAAGTGGCTGCATTTTATGACTTGAGTGTGGAGGCAGACACAGCAAGCGAACACGGTTTTTTCTGGCTAAATCCACAACTTTGATATTTCTGGTGCGGCTTGCATGGCCGTCTAAAATCAGTAGAACCGGTGATGTGGCACATGGTTTCTCACATGCTGTAAAAAATGCTCAAACCATCGAGTAAATAGAGCAAGTTGTATCCATCCGGATGGATGACAAGCATGGATGGCACCAAGTGGAGCACCTTTCATCAGTAGTGCATTGTCCCGTTTCCTCGGAAATATCGGCATCGGCGGGACAAATGTGCCACTTGCACTCATACATATCACACAAGTGATCGTTGATCCACGTTCTGCTGATGTTACCGTTCCTATTTGTTTTTTGCCTTTGAGAGCTAGTATCTCCGGCATTTTCGATGACTTACTTGACTTAAGGTCCTAAGTCCCCTAGATGGGGCAGAGGGCATCCACAGTGCGTCGCCATCCCGTCCGGTCTTGAGCATCGCGCTTCACTTCGCTCCAGGTCCTCCCTATGTTTGCCACCTCTGCAGCGACCGTCCACGTTTTCGCTTGCCTTGGAGATTCCAGTCTAGGGCTTGCCTAGGGATGTGATCTGGATCTCTTCGGAGCGTGTGGCCAATCCATCCCCACTTGCGACGCTTGATTTGCTGGTCGATCGGAGTTTCGCCGCAGCGTTCCCAGAGTTGTATGTTGGAAATTTTCTCGGGCCAGTAAATACCGAGAATGCGGCGAAGACAACGGTTAACGAAGACTTGGAGTTGGCGCGAGATGTCTTTTGTGACCTTCCAGGTCTCACACCCGTATAGCAAAACGGTTTTAACATTGGACCGGAATATTTTGAGCTTAACTCTCCTAGTCAATTTCCGGGATTGCCACACGGGGCGCAACTGTGCGAAGGTTGCTCTTCCCTTGGCGATTCTCGAGGCGATGTCTTCCTCGGTCCCTCCAGCTTCAGTCACGATACTTCCGAGGTAGGTAAACTTGTGGACTCTTTCCACAACCTCTGTGCCGATGAGCAGCGGTAGAAAGCTAGTTGCTCTGCACCTCATCTCCTGGGTCTTCCGGGTGTTAATTTTTAACCCCATCTCCGTTGCTTCTCCACGTAGGTCGTCCAGTTTGGCTTGCATATCGGCGCGTGTGTGACTTAGCAGACATAGGTCATCGGCATAATCCAGATCTTCTAAGGTGCCGGAAAGTCCCCATTCTATGCCGCGGCGCTTATTGCTGGTACATTTACGCATAATGCCATCGAGAACGACAAGGAAGAGGAGAGGAGAGAGAAGACACCCTTGCCTTACACCCGCTCGTACTTGAATGTCCTCCGAGACGAGGCCGTCATGTGTCACTCTACAAGAGTAATTCTTGTAGATGGCCTGTATTAGGTTAGTGAGTTTCTCGGGGACTCCAATTTCCCGCAGACGGGCCCAGATACTGCTCCACCTCAGCGTGTCGAAGGCTTTTTCGAAATCAACGAAGGTTATGTATATTTCCCTCTGCCATTCTGATGCCTGTTCGAGGATGATACGTAGAGTATTGATCTGGTCCGTGCACGATCGGTTGGGTCGGAAGCCAGCCTGTTCTTTACGAAGGAGGGGTTCAACGGCATTCGACAACCTATCCAGGATAATCCTGCAGAGCACTTTGGATGGGGTCGAGAGCAATGTAATGCCTCTCCAGTTGCCACACTCACTAAGGTCTCCCTTCTTGGGCACGGTGATGAGAAGGCCTTTGTTCCAGTCATCGGGCAATTCTTCGGCTGACCAGATATTGCGTATGAGAGGTGTAAGCGCGTTTACGGCGGTAGGGATATCGGCTTTAAGCATTTCCGCCGTAATGAGGTCAGCTCCTGGAGCTTTGCCACTCTTAAGTGACAAGATGGCCTCCTTTACTTCCTCTCCAGTAGGCGGAGACACGTCAATGTCGAGGCATTGTGCAGGTTGGCTGATAGCGGGTGGCAACTTATTATTGGGATCGTTGGGGACTCGGAAGGTTTCCTCAAAATGTTCCCGCCAGCGTTGAAGCTGTTCCTCCGATGTCACGAGTAGCTGGCCTCTCTTGTTTTTTAAGGGCTTTTTGTTCCTCTGACTTCGGTTTCCGGCTAAGGCTTTCGTTGCCTTATACATCTCCCTGAGATTACCGGAGTCAGCAGCGCGTTGGGCACAATCCGCTACACTTTCCGCCCATATTCGTCGATCTCGACGTGTACTGCGGTATATGCGTCTGCGTATCAGGCGGTATTGGAGCCTCAGGTTTTCACGCACCACAGCGTCGTCCGTTGCTAGGAGTTGGAGGTGAAGTTCACGCCTTTGGTTGATGAGGTCCCAGGTATTTTGTGACATCCAGTCTTCGCGAGTGAATATTTTATGTCCAAGAACGACAGAGCTGGTCTCTGTGTAGGCCATTTTTATGTAGTTCCACTCCGCGTTGACAGAAGTGGAATCCCTTGCGAGGGTGGAGAAGCGATTTTGGAGTTCTAGTCTGAAGGCTTCACCTATTTTAGGATCTCGAAGCTTGCTCACCTCAAACCGTTTGCCCATCCTGGTGGTCACGTTGCCCTTTCGCGCCACAGCTACTTTGAGCCGTATTTCTGCTACGAGTAGGATGTGGTCGCTGTCAATATCTGCACCACGATTTTCGATGGTATCACTGAAATTCCAGTTTCATCCACGTTATAAATATTGGTTGCAGGATACTGGATTTTATCAAAAGAGCTCTCTAACAAGTCAAAAAATTCTTTAACATTTTCTTTGTTAAATCCTTTCATTCTAGCTATTGATGTGCCAGTTGGACGGCGAAAGGATAGCTTTGAATGGCGCTTAAGGAACAACTTCAACCATGATCTTCCCGCAGATTCATTATCTTGAGAAAACGTGTGCTTTATATTATTCTTTTCCGCTAACTGGTAAGCTAAAGATCTGATGTCCCTGCGCGTAAGACCAAATCCAGATTTTTCCATTTCTAAAATATAATCATACAATTCAGCTTCCAATTCACTCGGCAAAGTCGATTTTCTTCCAAGTTTATGGTTCGTCACGTCGCTAAGTGACTGATCTTCCATTTTCGATAAGCGTATAAGCGTAGTTTTGGGTACTCCATATGTTTTAGATGCTTTTAAGAAACCCATTTGCTTATCTCGTATAGCTTTAATTGCATTAGCCATTGCCTCTTTATCCCATGTTTGTCTGGTCTTTTCTTTGGTTGTAGTATTCGTAGATGTCATTCTTAAACAATCAAAATAAAATAATTTAATATAACACTGTTTGTAATATGGACCACTAGTCCATATTAAAAACAAACCGGTGGTCCATATTGTAACACACATACATTTTTAGGTTAATATTGTTGCTAAGAAAAATATTTAAACTATTAGATATAACAACTTATTTTGAATGATTATAAAACAACTCACCTTATGCCTGGTATAATTCACTTTTCCGAATAGTAATATTTGCTCAAGTTATGAGCTTACGAAGTAAGGTAAAAAATTACGTCGCGCGATGACAAAAACAAAAAATGGCTGCCGTTAATGCGTGCGCGCTCTCTGCCGACCAGCGAACGACTAGCGAGGCGCGGGCGGGGTGGAATTCAGTGTGCGGAGACCGATACCTATCTACGACTGATGGTTTTGGAGAAATGTAGGTAGTCCATATTACGGAACCAGTCCATAATTGGCGCACTTACTCTACATGACCTCGAATTGTCTTGTGTGAAATGTCAATAACTTTTTTTGGTTCAATTCAATGGAGGTCATTACTTATCGTCTGAACGCTGCTTTGCACTATCTAAACCACTGGCTCTCTGGACATGGCCTGGCGCTATCTGTTGATAAGTGCCAAGTGGCCTTGTTAAGGGCCAAGTGATTCATCTCATTGCTTGTACTGATGCGGGACGGTTGTCAGTTTCTTCATGTTAGTGCATTCTGATTTCTACTCTATATACCCTGCTAGGTAAAGAAAAAGATAAAATGAATTAAAAATGAAATCTAATTTAAAATATATATTTACATTATTGTTACTGTACTAGACTTCTTATGCTATTAATTTGTACAAAAAGTAATAGATATTATTTATGAATTAAACCATGCATTATAGTAACATGCCATTACCTAATAGCCACAGCCTAATAAAAAAATAAAAACATAGTTAGAAACATTCTTTATTTACATATATAAAAGTAACCATACAAAGAAAAATATTAAAGGAAACATATAGATTACAATATATCACTTAAAGGTATGCGACTATCACTAATAGTAATCTCTTCCAAGTAACTTTAGGCCTGACTATCGTAATTTCCGATAGTGCTAATTTACGATAGTGAGATGACTACTTATAGTAATTCCAATGTGTTCCATTTTGCACTAAGAACGTTCATTTAAACAAACGACAAACGAGAACAAACCTGTCGAAACCTTTGAAATAGATGAGAACTCGGATGATGCCGCGCTAAATTTAGTGCATCCTCCCTGGCAAAAAGTCCCCCAGATAAGGAGATATAAGCGCAGAAGGACTAATCAAACACCATCCTCACCAACTCATAACAATGGAAACAGATATTCACCGCTTAATACCGACGATTCAGGCGACAAACGTGTACAACAACTACATAAAACAAGATGAGAAAACAAGCCGCCCCCACTTATCTTGTATGGGATCGAAGATGTCAACAAGCTTGTCGAAGCCATCGATTCGACTCTGTCAAAAAACGAATACTCCATCAAGATTGTTACTAAAACTCAAACCCGTGTAGTAGTATGTAGTTGAACTACATTCTTTGTCAACTTTGAACCCAGTGTAAATAACAAGGAAGTTAAATCTATTAGGTACATTTTTAACACTGTCGTTAAAATTAAAGACCCCATTAAAAGAAAGACTATCGTCTAATGTACAAAGTGTCACCACTATTATTACCAAAACAACTAGCAAATCAAAGAAGTTATGCAGAAGCACTCGGTGGGGGAGCACATACTCCCTCATCCAACGAACCAATTGAAATAGTTCAGAAGCTACGTGAGCTAATTATCCTACAATAAAAAAATGGATAAATTAATGTAACAACTTGGCGCCCTGGTAGGGCTTATGACTACCCTTGTGACAAAAATGCTTAAATGAACACATTAAAAATAGCACCTTGAAACATAGATGGTCTAGCCTCCAAGATATTGGAAGCTGAAACCATTCTTAACGAACACAAACTGGATATTTTACTTATCTCTGAGTCACATCTTACAGACAAAAGTTTAGTTAATATACGCAATTACAACATTTATAAAACTAATCACCCAGACGGAACTGCTCATGGAGGGACAGCGATTATCATAAGAACTTTTATCAGGCACCATGAATTACCACAATTCAAGACAAACCACATCCAAGCAACATCAATAATGGTGGAGGATAAAAATTGTGATTTTAATGTGTCCTCCGTCTACTGCCCACTAAATCCAAAAATCACAGAATCTATGTTCTCAGAGTTTTTAACAGCCTAGGCAGAAGATTCATTGCAGGAGGTGATTGGAACGCCAAGCATGTCCACTGGGGCTCCAGACCTATCACCACACGAGGAAGAGAACTTAAACACTCTATGGAAAAGTGTAACTTGGTGCCATATTCTACACCGGAACCAACACACTAGCCTGGAGACGAAAACCGAATGCCTGATTTAATAGATTTCTTCCTGACCCGCGACCTCTCCAAAATGAACTTTCTCGTTGAATCATGTTTGGATGGTTCTTCCAACCATGTGCCAGTGCTGCTGACGGTCAGCTCCTGCATTCTTTACTGTGATAAACCAGATTCGCTCTACAACAAGCATACCGATTGGGACTCATTTCGTGACATAATCAACCAAAAACTTAACACAAACGTACCACTTAAAACAGCAGATTTAATGTGATCCAGGAAGCCTGCTGGCGACCACACCAGAGGAGAAAATCACCACTCAAAAATGTGAACCTGTTCCTCTAGAAATAAACTGCAAAATTCTTGAAAAATGCAGACTCCGCCGAGTATGGCAAACCAGTCGCATACCAGCTGATAAAACCGCATTGAATAAGGCAATTGTGGAACTAAGAGAACTTATACAGAGTTCTAGCGATGAAAACTTACAAGCTAAACTACAAACTTTGACTGCCACAAAAGCAACAAATTATTCTCTGTGGAAAATGTCAAAATTTCCCAACAGACCACAAAACTCAAAACCCCCACTCAAAATTGAGAACAGCTGGGCTAGGAGCAACAAAGAAAAGGCGGAGATTTTTGCTAAATATTTGGCCGAAGTATTTAAACCGTTTGCTGGAACATCGGATGAGGCAGATGAAGACTTGGATACTATTACACAGTAGGACCTCCAACCAGAATTGCCTATAACACCTGTAAGCCCGAACGAGATTATCAGACATATAAATAAACTAGAGAATAATAAAGCTCCTGGATTTGATTTAATAGATAAAAAAGTATTATCTGAACCACCAAAGAAAGCAATAATTTTTCTATGTGCCATGTTTAATGCAATATTGCGAGTCAAACACTATCCGTCACTATGGAAAGTCTCTCAATCATTATGATTTATAAAAGAAGGGAAAGCTTCTAACGAAATTACATCTTATAGACCAATTGCCTTGCTGCCTATCATTTCAAAACTATTTGAAAAAATACTGTTAAAGAGAATGTTGCCAATCCTGACCAACAGATATATTATCCCTGACCACCAATTTGGCTTCCGGCAAAAGCATGCCACAACCGAACAAGTACACAGGGTCGTAAATACAATAAGACAGGCCCTTGAAGAGAAGAAATACTTTGCAGCAGCCTTTTTAGACATCCAACAGGCGTTCGATCGTGTGTGGCACAAGGGTCTGAAGATCAAATTAAAAAAGTTCCTCCCACTCTCTTTTTATGAAATCCTCAACTCATATCTAGATGGAAGAATTTTTCAAGTTAGGGAAGGAGACTCACTTTCGAAAATCTATGATATTGAGGCTGGGGTGCCGCAGGGATCGGTTCTTGGCCCGATACTGTATACTACCTTCACTTCTGACTTACCACAGAAAAACGGTGTGACAATTGCAACTTATGCCGACGATACAGCAATCTTAGCAACAAACGAAAGTCCCAATGCCGCCTCTGAAGTCTTGCAGAAGGGTCTGGATGACATTAACAGATGGTTAGAACAATGGAAATTAAGAGCAAGCGCCACTAAATCTGTTCAAGTGACCTTTTCGCTTCGACGGGGCACCTGTCCTCCGGTAAAACTAGGCGAAAAGGAGATCCCTTGTCACGACTGTGTTAAGTACCTAGGAATCCACTTTGACAGAAGGCTTACCTGGAGAAATCACCTACAAGCAAAGAGAGACCAAGTGAACATGAAATTCAGAAGCTTGTATTGGCTACTAGAAAGAAACTCTAAGCTGTCAATCGACAATAAATTGCATATTTACAATAATGTTCTTAAGCCAATATGGTGCTACGGCATCCAACTCTGGGGGACAGCAAGTAACTCCAACACAAGCATCATCCAGAGGCTTCAAAATGCCATACTTAAAAAACTCTCGAACTCTCCATGGTTCATCAAAATAGCAGAATTGCATGAGCACCTGGGTGTCAATACAGTTTCTGAGAAAATCAAGCGGTATTCCTTGAGATATAAGGAAAAGCTCTTGAATCATCCAAATAGCATTAGCATTTCAGCTTACAGAGCCTCACTTTAATAGACGCCTCAAAAGGTGTGAAGTAATGGACCTAGCCAAACAATAATGTTATCTGTTACAACTGTATTGTAGAGGGGTTGTCAATGGACCACCAGCTCTTAACGCTAATAACGCCCATCGCATCTGCTCATAGTTTGCGGACTGATTGTAGATTTAAGAATAGAAAAAAAAAACTTTAGGCCTGAACATTCTAATAATAACGCTTTTTTGTTGTTAATATTTTTGTTATTAAACAAAAACTTACTTTCGCCCACTCCAGGCGAATTCATTTTTCACACGCAAATTCATCTTCGACTCCATTTCATCTCTCACGGCGCACATTTAAAGTAGACGCCACCAAACTCCACTTTTGTAATCCCTGGATTATCTTCCAAGCAGTCCACTAAGTGTGAAATTTTGAAATATGTTGAACGGCCTGCCATACTAAAAGAAAACTGAAAATATACACGTAATAACTTTTAATCGCTTTAAATTAAAATTCAATAATAGAGATTTAAATAAAAAAAAACACTATCTTACCTTTCTTTTTAAATAAAATGATATATATGTTTGAACATTTGAATTTTACAGAAAACAGTATCAACGAAAATGTTGATATAAAAATATCATGAAGTTGAAGTCTCTTTGACATTTTGACACAGATAAAAAATAGCACATAATGATTACTTTCCTTTTTTTTCAAGATAGTGCAGGAAAATATAGTTTTTCATGTAGTAAAAAGCAATTTCTTATTTATCACCAGTTTAGCACTGATGTTACTTTTGTATATTTCATCTGTGGTTGTAACGACGTTACGATTCGCCAATAACAGAATTAGTCAATCTTGAAACAATCGGTTGGTACTCTTTTTTCGCTGACGCTTGTTTTGGTTGACACACGTGTTAGTGAGAATTTTTTACTTTTGAAGTTATATTCGATATTTTATGAAGTGGAAGTAACATAAAATTATTAAGAGTTCCATATCAGTAAGGTGTTTGGTTGTAGTGTGTGTTTGTTCTGTTGTATTTGTTAGGTTTTTTTTAAAGGTAAGTTAGGTTATTTTTTGTTAACATGGATTCTGATCCTCCGCCTGACCCTCCCGATCCTGGGGCTGGTATTCATGAGGTTTAGATAGTCCAAATAGGAAAAGACAGAGTGATAACTCACCGGATGTAAATGAATCAGCCAAAAAAACTATACTAGATCCGTCTAGTGCTACCCCGTCATTACAGAATCTGTATGTACATCCATCACTATCCCAAAATCCTACCTAGATTCCGACAAAGGCCCTTTTATAGTATATGTGTCAAGGGAAATACCTGACCCCGCAGCTGGTACCTCAGAGCTATCTAGTTTGGTCAATTCTTACACAAAAATAAAATTACTAATATCGCAAATGATGGTATTAAAAATGTTGGACGCAACAAAATTAGTGTCCAATTTTCAATCACTACTGCAGCGAATTTATTTTTATCAAACCCACTTCAAGTCTATAGACTTAGAAGTATGTTGCAGTTATACCTATTATATAATGGGTATTGTAGGGTCTTGGCCTCATTTTAAAAACCCGCCAAAATGCGCTTGAGTCTCATCCCGTACGCCGAGAGCCGTGTGTCACGCGCCGTGAGCTCCGCGAATACAGTCAAAATTCAAAACAAGAAGATGTGAACTGTACTAAAGTGTGTTGATATTGTGATCTGTGTTACATAATGAACTGTACAACGAAAAATACAACTCCTACAACCGTCCCGGGACTTTCAACTATCTTCAATACCGTGGCAGTAAGTTGGACCCAACAGAATTTTAAAGTAATACATAAAAAATTAAACTGGTCTACTGGTACTGGTACTGGTCTAATAAATTTGGCATTGTAGTTAACCCTACTAAGTGTCAGGCGATCATTGTTGGTAGCTCACGTGTTTTGTCTAAGTTAAATGTATGCTCTTTGCCACCTATCGCATTTAGCAATATGACGATTCCATACTTCCACCACATTAAAGATCTTGGACTTCATATTGATTCTACATTAAGTTGGAATGTGCATATTTCTGAAGTTAGTCGTTCTGGTACTGCCACTTTAAGGTGCCTTAATCGTTTAAGAAATTTTCTACCTATTAAAACTAAAATCTTGCTTGTTCAAGCGACGTCGAAAGAATGAGTGACGAAAGAATGGTAAAAAAGATATACGATGGAAAAGTGAGTGGTAAGGGGAGACCTCGGTTGACTTTCGAAAACACAGTATCGAAGATACTGGAGGAAGGTCATGTAAAAAGCATGAGGACTTCCCGGAGAGCATGCACGAGGCGAAAGAGGTATGCAGGGACCGCAGCGTTTGGCGCTCCGTTCTCTCTGACTACCCCGCTAGGGATAGAGCGTGAAGTTAAGTAAGTAAGTAAATTCAAGCGCTTATATTTCCAATTATAGATTACGCTGATGTGTGTTATCCTGATCTCAATGAAATCCTATTGAACAAACTTGACCGCCTCCTAAATAACTCCCTACGTTTTATCTTTTGCCTTAGAAAATTTGACCACATTTCTCATTGTCGAGCTAAACTCAAATGGCTTCCCATCCGCCAACGCAGAGAACTACGACTATTGTGTCTTCTTTTCTCCATTCTTTTTGATCCCCAATCTCCTGTTTACTTAAAAGACAATTTTAAATTTCTCTGTGACAATCACGATCGACAGCTACGCTCTAACGATTCTCTCTTCTCTCTTTTCCCAGTCACCACTCTGGTTTCGTCTCTAACTCTTTCTCTATACAAGCTATCAGATCGTGGAATAAACTTCCACAAGAAATCAGAAAGGCACCTACTAGGGCATAGGCGTTGTTTACACGAACATCTTGTTAAGAATCTGTGTTAAGTTTCTGTTATTATTATTGTATGGGTTCACCCATACATTAACATAATTTCATTGTACGTACACATTCATAAGCATATATAAATGTAAGCATCGTTATAATTAAGTCAGTATCAATAAAGCGTTCAAACAAACAGGTCGTTCTCATTACCTAAACGCGATACTCACAAACCAGCTGGCCTCCATAAACTATCAAATCTATATGGTGTGTGGTACCAAACCCATACATCGTTTTGGTCCTTCGAGCCGGACGGTTGTAGCATCGAGTTACATGGATTTTGTGACTCATCAAGTAAATCGTACGCTTGTGTGATATACTGTAGAATAAAAAATCAACCAACAGTCACCATTGTGGCGGGAAAGGCAAGATTACTACCATCTAGCAAAACATTATCAATGCCCCGTTCGGAGCTATGTGGAGCACTCTTGTTAGTTAAATTAATGTCACAAGTTAAGAAATCATATGAAAATTATGAAATAAACGTATACGGATGGATCGACTCAACAGCAGTTTTAGGATGGCTAAATGGTGATCCCGGTCGTTGGAAAACATTCGTAGCAAATAGAATCCGACAAATTACCGACATCATGCCCTCTGTTTGTTGGAACTATGTAAGTTCCGAAGAAAACCCTGCTGATTGTGCCACTCGGGGATTGCTGCCATCTCAATTAATCAATCATCCCTTATGGTGGCAAGGTCCAGCATGGCTATCAACGTTTACAAGCGACAAAGCAAATTGGAAAACAATATATTCAACGCAAGAAGAAATAAAAACTAAAAAGCAAGTCAATATTGTTATTCAGCAAAATACCACTGAGAGTAGCATCATAAATATGTTATTAACTAAGTATAGCTATTTTGTAAAGGTTATACGTACATTAGCATGGGTGTATAGATTTATATCAAGAAAACAAACAAAACGAACATCATACATAACATTAGAAGAGTATCGAATGGCTATGTATAACATAATAAAGCATGTACAAGCCGACCAGTTTATAAAGGAAATAAGTGACATTCAAAAGGAAAATATCAAATTAAATGACGTAGTCCTCATTCATGAAGATAATATCCCGCCTGGAAAATGGTCAATGGGTAGAGTTGTTGACTTACACCCCGGGACGGACGGATTCGTGCGCGTCGTCTCATTAAAAACAAAGAATGGCATTCTCAAACGTCCAATTGCAAAATTATCAATATTGCCCGTAAACAGCTCAAGTTGGGACAGTAACACAGAGAAAACACGATCGGAACAATGCTCTGAACCGACGAAAAAACAAGCAAGAATATCAACTCGTCGCGGACTCAGTTCTGTGATCATGACTTTGCTTTTCTTTATGACCACCATATCCAGCACATATTCGACTTTAAATATAACTAAATTTAGAGACAATCAAGGTCTATACTTCGATAAGTTTGGAGATATGCAAATAATACGGGACAATTGGAAACTTATTCTATATTACAATATGGAACCTTATTGGGAAGGAATTGGAGAAGGAACAGCCATTAATAAATATAAAAAATCACTCGAACAAACCTGCAAAACAATAAGAAATCAGACACGATGCGAGTTACTATTATTGCAATTACGTCACGGGTGCGATGAACTGGAATATTACAATCAGCTGTTACTTGGTCAGCATATTTTGTCTTCGTCGGCAAGGCTGCGGCGAGGTCTTATCGACGGTGTCGGCTATCTTGCAAATAGCCTGTTCGGAGTACTGGACGCAAGATTCGCAGAACAATATGAAAGAGATATCACATTACTTCGTACTAACCAATTAAACTTAGCATCATACTGGAAAAATCAAACTTTTATAATTGAAGCTGAAAATAACGTTCTTAAGCGCGTGGAGTACACAATTAGCAAGCAGTACAAAATGATTAATCAGCACATTAATTTATTGGATCAATCGACAAATATGTTTCAATCAGAAATTCAAAATATAACAATAATTAATGAAATGCTCGCAGGATTTATCATCGGAAGTAACATGCTTAATAATCTAAAAAAATTACAGAGCACGTTACTAGACACTGTTACAGATATATATCACGGTCGATTCAATCCACATTTAATAACACCTAAGCAGTTGGGAGAGCAGCTTGGTACTATAGCTAGTCAACTATATAAAGACGTGACCTTGCCAATACCCAACATACATACACAAACAAATAAAATTTATAAATTGATTCAATCGAGGGCAAGAATATTAGAAAAATATTTAATCATAGAGATAAGAATACCATTGGTAATTAGAGACACATATGAAATCGTCGTGACGCAGAGGCGCAACGTCTGCCTGTAACGCGACGGTTACTGGGTTCGATCCCCAGTCGGAGAAGATGGATTTTTCTATTTCCATTTTCTTCGCTCTGGCATCTAAGGCAAAGCGCGGCGTTGAGTTCCGCCACTCAACACGCAATGCCTCGAAAACGGCGGAAAGTGGGGACGGAGTATGCAGGGACTAAGTAACGGAGTGTCTTAACACTAGGTTCTTATGGTTCCTGCAGTTCCCTCTGCCTACCCTGCCATGTGCGGGATAAAGCGTGAAGCTAAAATATTTCGTATTATTCCAATACCTAATAGAAAGGTAAATAAGATGGTTAGCATTATACCGTTATCGAATTATGTAGCAATAAACTTAAAAAGGGATACTTATATAACTTTATCTAAGAGCACTATCAATTCGTGCATAAATTTTGATAAGTATTTATGTCACATAAGTAGCCCAATTTATAACATAAAGAGTGACAAGGAATTTTGCCAAACTGAAACATCAGAATGCAAAGTATCTATAACCACATGCAAAGATTATTGGATTGAGAGTTATTCCCCAAACACATATATTTACTTTTGCTGTAACGAATGTCAGCTGCGATCTATATGTGGTGATCAAATTACGACTCATAAGCTTACGCGCGCTGGCATATTTACATTAGACGGCGATTGCACTATTAAGTCAGAATATTTTACGTTATTATCACATAACACAAAATCAAGTGAAATGCATTTAAACGCACAGATATTTGTACCGGTGATAGCACCAATAAATCATATCATGAATATATCATTACCTGCCCTAACATTATCCAACTCTTCTGAGATTCAAACGCAAATTAAGAGCATTGAAAACAAATTGGAAGTAATGAAGAAAACTGAACCTTTACTAGACAGAATAACGTTTCATGACGTACATCATTATACTGCTATATATATTTGCGTCGGCATAATAGTAATAGCTGCGCTGTTGCTCGGCTGGAGGCGTCTTCGTAGGCCAACCCAGCCTGGGCCAGCGGCGCAGACGGCGGAGATGGAACTAGCAGTTTCGGCAGTGCCTTCAGAGGCGCCGCCGACGGCATCGAGCGATAGTGAAAAGTGCAGTGATAAACATATAAAGTGCAGTGAATTTCGTAGTGCGCGTTATGTGAACAAGGCAACATCGCCTATGTGTACCAATCGCGATAGGTCAAATAATGCACACATTATGATAGAGACTTAAAAACTGTAAACTTTTAAATATTATTTATATTATCTAATTTTATCTTATATTTCATCTGTACTGTTTGCTTCTCTTAAATATTACTTATGTTATCTTATATTATAATATAATTTGTATACCTTTATAGCATTGTTATAGCATTTATATTTTTTTTTCTTTGTATTTCTTCCTGTCGGGAGTATGTATGGGTTCACCCATACATTAACATAATTTCATTGTACGTACACATTCATAAGCATATATAAATGTAAGCATCGTTATAATTAAGTCAGTATCAATAAAGCGTTCAAACAAACAGGTCGTTCTCATTACCTAAACGCGATACTCACAAACCAGCTGGCCTCCATAAACTATCAAATCTATATGGTGTGTGGTACCAAACCCATACAATTATTGTTTTTATATATAAATGTACATGTATTTGTATGTATGTGTGTATGTATGTGTATGTATATGTATGTATATAGATATATATGTATTTATTACTTATATTTATATGTATATTTTAATTTTTATTGCTACCCTCTTCACGATTTTCTGTTTTGCCTAAAGGTTGACTGGTAGAGAATGCTTTCAGGCATTAAGTCCGCCTTTTGTATCTACGTTATTGTAGTTTGACAATAAAGTTTTAAATAAATAAATAAAATATTAAAATAATCCACTGAGCTATCGTAGCATCAAACCAGCGGCCTTAGCCAAGACGCAATTTGACAATTGCTTATGCTAACAATATGTATGGAGTTAACGACAAGTCACGTGACTTAAGCCAACGAAAAGAAAAATGGTAGCCAAAAACAAAACGTCAACAAAGTCATTGATTCGAAATAGATATCTGAGCGTCTCTACAGTGTCAATCGCTAATTGACAGCCATGTTGCTCATTTTGACAATCGTAGTGTTAATTGTCAACGCCACCTATCGAAGTACGAAATCCTGCAGAAAACGCTAAAAAATTATGGAAAAAGAATTTTTCACCTTAATAATTACAAATTTATAAGTAAATTAGGAAGTTTTTAAGTGAATCGATTAAAATTAATAATTACGTAATAAATTTTACGATTATATTACGAAATTTTATTATTTTCGTTTTATTTTTCAACATTAATAATTTTGAATACATCGGTTAATAATTTTAATTATTTTACTTTACTATTATCTACGTTTTTTAACATATACTTAAATTTACATTTTCTGTTTCTATTAATATTTGTTTGAGAAGTGTATTTTTTAATCTGTTTTAATCAAACAGTAAACATTAAATTCTTACACATGCAACATTGAAATATGTGACGTAACAGTCTTCACTTGACGTTTCAAAAAACGCAAATCACAGACAATATCATCGATGTCTTCTATTGACACTGTAGATGAAGCTTTTGATGTTGACATGTGTTGTAGGCTACCAAGTTAGCGAAATCTATAATTTTTATCGCTGAAGCGCTTTATGGAATAGATACGGAGCGTTTGGTTTTTGGCTAAGGCCTCAGGTATTATAAGAGAAATCCCAGTTGACTTCTCTTTAGATGAACTGGTTGGGTTGCTACTTAAGGCAAGACAATTAAACAGAAAGAGTGTGAATGAGGGAGTGACTACATGGGTTCCGACTCAGTCAGTTGTAGTCACTTTCCGTAGACAGGAGTTGCATGATAGGGTTCTTCCTATCATTCCTCTCTCCCTGTGGAACCTTAAAAGTATCTTACGATTCAATGCCTGAACGTTCCTATGCAGACATTGGAAAGGAAATGTATTTCCCTCCAATTTATTCTAATCCTCAATCCCATCAAATCAAAATCCCAGTCACAGCTGGTAAATCCTATTGCAAGACCGTTTTCCAGTCTCCTCGTCCCCGCGCTCCTTTGGCAAAGAGTTTTATTTATTTATTTATTTATCGCTTTAGAAATACCATCGGCATATTCACAAATCATATTTAGGAAACATAAGAAAGAAAACTTGTACAGTGTGATACACCATTACAGGTATTTACATTTTACAACTTACATGTTAACAAAGGTAACTAAACACTACACTCCAGAATCTGTGAGAATAAATTCAAACAAAGTGGAGAACAAACAGTCATTGATAACAAAAAGGATGTTATAATTAATTGACTTACCAATAACGCTAATATTTTTAAATATTAATTACCAACTAAAACAGTGTTTAATTTTTTTTTAAAAACTATCACTACTTAGGCTGTATATGTCGATGACATGGGAGTCAATTTCATTGTAGGATCTGATACATCGAATCAATGGCGAAAATTTTCCAACATTTGTGCAATATCTAGGAATAGCGAAGGTGCTTTTAATTCGATATCGAGGAATGGTTAACGAAACATATAAATTTATTTGAGATAGTACCTTTGGAGAGTCTATTGAGTTGTGAATGAGCTTATGTAAAAACATTAAATCATTCAGAGACCGCCGTTTCTCAAATGTGTCTAGCTTAAAATATTTTAAACGCGTTACATAGTCTGCTCGATATGGACAGCGCCTGTCTTTATATGCTGAAAACCTTGTAAAACCCTGTTGAATTTTTTCAAGACGACTTTTATAATTTTTTTAACTTGGACTCCAAGCTGGTGATGCATATTCTAAAACACTACGAATTAGGGAACGATACAACGTTATAATAGCATGAATATTTTTAAAATTGTGACAAGTTTTTTTAATAAAACCAACGAGTTTTAAGGATTTTTCTATAATTTTGTTTATATGATTACTAAACTGTAATTTTTTGTCAATAACTACGCCCAAATCTCGGACCTCTTCGACTTGCTAATTCTTTATTGTTAATTGTATAGTTATATGAAATGATGTTTCTGTTTTTAGTGAATCTGATGTACTGACATTTATTTACATTGAGTAACATTTTATTTTTATTGCACCACTGTTGTACAGAATTTAAATCACGTTGCAGAAGTTCTGCATCTTGAATAATTTTAATTGGCCTGTATAATTTTAAATCGTCAGCAAAAATTGAACATTCACTATGATAAATGTAGTTTTCGATATCATTTATAAAAAATAAAAATAATATGGGGCCGAGATGGGAACCTTGCGGGACACCAGAATGCGCTACAAATGATTTAGACTTGAATCCGTTTATAACTTTTTTTTTTTTTTTTTTATTTATTAAACCAAAAGAACGATACATTAATAATACACAAAAACGGTACAACACAAACCACAGTCGGTTTTCCTGTGCACCGCAGATTCAAACGACGATAACAAAATATTAAAATTATGACGAATTAACAATGAGTATGAGTAAAAATAATAAGTGTAACAGAAATTCAAAATTGAGGGTAGAACTAAAATAATTGCTTTGTAATAATGGTCGACGCTCGCGCACTGAACTACCTCCAGCGACGTGAATTAGTAAATTTATGTGGAATTTACAATTTGAATAGCTACACTATACAGCATGTTCCAAATAGAATTTTTTTAATTTCTTTTTATAATTTTTTATGTTTAATTGTTTTTTTATATCATCAGGGATTTTATTAATTAGAGTAGGAATAACATATTCCAAAACTCGTTTGCCGTAGTTATTATTGTATTTAGGAATATTTAATTTTTGATTACTGACATTTCTTAATTGCATGTTTTTATACTTAGTATTTACTTTTTGATTTACATTAAAATTAAAATATTGATCTGTTAGTAACATGAACTCAATTTTAATATTAACTGGCATTACCTTGCAATAATTAAATAAGTTGTGATAATTAGTTTTATATAATTCTTTAATTTTTTTTGGTACAATTAATTGCTTTTAACAATCTTAGCTGCAGTTGATAAATTTGATTAATATGTGTTCTCCATGTTAAACCATAGCTACTGAGTCCGTATGAAATTATTGATTCTCCGAGAGTTTTATACATCATCAATAAAATTGAATATGGAATTTTATTACGTAATAGAATAAATTTTGCTAAAAATGCTCGTAACTTATCACAGACACTATTTATATGGTCTTTTCATTTAAGCCGGTTATCAATAATTAAACCAAGATATCGCTGGTTTTGGATCATATCTAATGAGGGACATTTGCAATAATTATTGCTATTTCTGTGTAAACATGTATGACTATGGGCAATGATCTTTAAACTACCATTATATCTGTTGTGACTTGAACTAATGTACATAGAATTTGTCTTTGTGACATTTATTACAAGATCTACGTCATGTGACCACTTCGCAAGTACGTCAAAATCCGATTGAAGTTGTTTTAATGCTTCGTCTATGTTATCGTGCGCTGACAGGAGACACGTGTCGTCTGCAAACTGATACATTTCACAAATTTTAATAGCATTTTCTAAATCATTGACGTACGTTATGTAGTGCAATGGTCCTAGTACCGATCCTTGTGCCGTTCCGTGTGAGACATATACTTCATCACTTAGCGATTCATCGATTTTAACACTATATGCTCTGTCTTTTAAATAGTTTTGACACCATTTTAATAAAGGTCGTCTAATTCCATTATTTTCGAGCTTTTGCATTAAAACCGTATGTCTGAGCGTGTCAAAAGCCTTACTATAATCTATGAATACAACTATTACATGTTTTTTATCATTTAAATGCTTATTAACAGAGTCGGTAAATTTAGATAATAACTGCGTGGTACTCTTTTTCGGTTGAAAACCAAATTGCTTATGAGATAAAATGTTATACTCTTTATAAAAACATTGTATTTGTTGATAAATATATTTTTCTACTATTTTATCTATTGTAGGTAGTATAGTAATAGGTCGATAGTTTTGTTAATATTCTTTATTGCACTAATATACATGGGTAAGGTTATTACAGTAAATTAAGTATACAAAGGTGGACTTATCTCTACAAGAGATCTCTTCCAGTCAACCTGTGGTTGTGGATGAGTGGCAACTAACGGGTGAAGCAAACAAGTGCAATTCAAGGAAATAAGTATAATTATATATACACATATACATACATATATACATCTATATAAATACATATACATACGAACCAATAAATATACATACACAATATATATACATACACAATTACACGTATAAATACACATATATATTAAATACATACACATATACAAATTTATAAATACATACAGTTGATTAAATTAAAACCACCATCTAAAGTCAATCTTGTGCATTTAAATTTGTGAGTAGATGTTTTTTTAATTGAGATTCAAAGGAATTTAAGGATGGACATTTTTGGATAGATTTAGGAAGTTGGTTCCATAGGGATGCAGCATATACTGAATAGGATTTCTGGAAGAATTTGGTATTACTCTTCGGTATGTCTAGCGTCGGCAAGACGCAAGACCGCCTCGAGCGTGAAGGAGGAGGTAGGATGTTAAAGCGGGAGCATAGGTAAGGAGGGAAATCACGATAATTAAGGATTTTAAAGAGAAGTGTGAGGATATGCATATCTCGGCGAAGGCGAATCGGGAGCCAATTAAGCTGAGCTCGAAATTGGGAAACGTGGTCATATTTTTGCAGACCATAAATAAAGCGTATGGCGAGATTTTGAAGACGCTCCAGCTTGTAATAGCTCCTCAGTCACATCTAAATAGCAAACGTCGGCGTAGTCCAAAATTGGTAAAAGAAGAGATTGCGCTAGCATAATTTTGGTCTTAAAAGGGAGGTAATATTGGAGACGCTTGAAAGAGTGCAAAGAGAAATGCATGCGTTTGCTAACACAATTAATATGTGAGGTCCAAGACATGTTGTTATCAATAGTTAGACCTAAATTTTTGATTTTATCACAATAAGCAATTTCAATACCTGAATATAAAATTTTAGGCATTGAACTCCAATTAATTTTATCTCTTAACTTGTTACTGTCAATGATAATGGCCTGAGATTTTTTAGGGTTAACCAGCAGTCCAAAAGATTGGGCCCAAGATTGCACGGCAGTAAGATCTTTATTTAAAGCTGCAATAGTCTCCGGTAGTTCATTTAAACTGCAATGACGATACAACTGCAAATCATCTGCATACAGATGGTAAGGAGAAGATATGACTTTCGATATGTTATTGATAAAAATAGAAAAAAGAAGTGGAGAAAGAACACCGCCTTGAGGGACACCAGCAGTGAGTTGTAACCACGTCGATGTGACATCGTTAACTTTAACACATTGCTGGCGACCGAAGAGGTAAGAGTGAAACCGTTTAATAGCTAAAGTAGAAATGTTAACTGTTCGAAGAGTGCCCAGAAGTATATCAAAATCAACACAGTTGAAAGCGCTACTGAAATCCAGTAGTACCATCACGGTGAGCTTAGTATTATCCAAGGCGTACCGTATGTCCTCCGTAATATTCAACAGCGCAATAACTGTGCTGTGGAAAGGACGGAATCCAGATTGCAAAGGACATAGTAGATTGTTCGAGGAGAGGAAGCAGTAAAGTTGATTATTTACAATGGATTCAAGGACCTTGGATAGGATAGGAAGAATAGATATTGGAAGATATTCAGTACAGCCGGTTGGGTTGGTAGTTTTGGGTAGAGGGACAACATAAGCATTCTTCCACAAAGTTGGAAAAACATTAGGGGACAGTGAAAAGTTAATAATGTGGGTGACCACTGGTGAAATGATTTCCAACACGGGAAGAATCATGTCAAGACTGACATGATCACTACCAATGGCTTTAGTGGAGATGGATTTGATATACCTCTTAACATCATCTTCAGTAACCGTTTCGAAGGAAAATTGAGTTGAGTCGGGTGGTTTTATTTGAGACAAAATCATGAGAGTATTCGTTTTAATTTGGGGGCTTATGGTTAAAGGTGGTTTAGAGAAAAAATAATTTAATTCGTGCAGACTCATTGTTACAGAATGAGTAGCCTTGATATTTCCTACCCTTAATAACTCTAAGAATCTCCAGACTTGCGGCTGAGTTGCGAAGGGGAATATTTCTTATGCTGGCCCCCGCCCATATGGGGACCGCGGGTAGAAGCAGGACAGGTACGCGGATAATTGCGTTTATTAAATTTGGAATTATAATTATTAATGCGATTGGATGAGGTGGGATACATTGGGTTACGGGAATCATTAAAACATAGCATAGTGTGATGGGATGAGCGACCGCAGGTTGAACATTTGTAGTCCCGCTTGCACATAAGAATTGAATGTTTGTCCAAACACCTATAACATAACCGGGAATGTTTTACAAATCCCGATCTTTCTCTAGGATTCATAGCTCTAAATTCGGGACATTCACGGAGGTGGGAATGGGAAGAGGAAGCACACAGGTAACATTTTTTACTATTATTTATTACAGGTAACATTTTTTGTCTATTATTTAACATAGGGGAGGGAGGAGCCGCAAAGTAAGTATGTTTAGGTACAGTACTAAAAGTACTGTACCTGTAATTTCGTCAGGTTAGAATCTACAAGGGAGGTGTTGCCAACGTTGTCATGGTGACGACATTCGTCTTCCAAAAAGGTAGTAAGATTTTTAAAGGTAGGTAATTCATCAGCGTCACCGCCATAACAACGCTCAAAACGGTATTTCAAATCAGAGGGAAGCTTAGTCAAACATATATGTACTAACATATAAGACCATGAGGAGACGGGTAACTCTAAACGTTCTAAACAGCGATAGGCAGTTAACATTCTGAATAGTACTGTGAATGTAGCGGCGCTTTGCATCCCTACACATTTTGTTGCAAATATTTCGCAGCTTTTTGTATGCAGCTAGATTTTCTTCAGAAGGGTATTTCTTGTTTTTGGCTTTAGTTTTGTCACGTTTAGTCATTGTTCCCCTAATTACTGGAGTTAACCATGGGGCAGGTGCATGCTTCATACGAACTGGTCTTACTGGAGCGTGTTTGTCATAAATGTTAATCAATTCAGCAGTTAAAGATTCCACCATATTGTCAATATTTGTGGACGACAATATGAGAGACCAGTCGATGTTCCTCATATATTCTCTCAAGCGTTCCAGATCCATATGCGAAAAATTGCGCTGAAGAAATATTTTGTCTCTAATCTTAGGAGGACGTAGTTTATAAGAAACATAAATTAAATCATGAAAAGAGAAAGGAGCAGTCATTTGTCCATGAGAAATAACGAGATTAGGATTAGAGACGGAGATGAGATCGATGAGAGAGGGCCTGCAGTTAGGAAAATTATGCGTGGGATAAGACATTGGGAGAATGTGTAAATTATACGATTCATATAGTGCTAATAAAGTATTAGATCTGGAATCATTCTTTAAAAGGCACATATTGAAATCACCCATACATATAACATGTTCGTATTGTGGTGAAAGAAATTCCAAAATACCTTCCAGAGTGCTAAAGTAATTTATTTTATCACTCGGAAAGTATAAAACTCCGAGAAGAACTTTTTTATGGCGTAACTCTATTTCCAGGAAAAGATATTCAAGTGCTCCTATGGTGTCATTAGGAGAGTATTTAATGATGCTGGCAGGTATGCAGTTGCGAAGATACATACAAACGCCTCCACCACCCTGCAAAGTACGATCATTACGGAACAGCTGGTATCCTGGAATAGAATAACAAATAGATGGGAGAGATGGCTTAAACCAAGTTTCTGTTATGAGTATACAATCAACTACGCCGGAGCCAAAAGATGTGAGAAGATCAGTAAAATGAGCAGGAACACTCTGAGTGTTGATATGCACAATTGAGATGGAATTAGATGGATTGGTAAAAATTTTCGATAGTTTATCTTCAAGTGGTACAAAATCTGAAAGTGATGAATTATTACTTTCTGCGCTATCGCAATCACTAGAAGAGCAAGAAAAATATTCATTTTCTGAAAACATGATTCACACCTATTAAATAAAAAATATTAAATTAAATGTATAGAAAAAATAATAATAATAATAAAAATACAAATAGTATAATAAAAATATAAAATAATAAATATATATTAAAAATATATAAAAATTATATAAACAAATTAATATTAACAACAGAAAAATAATAATATAGTAAAAATTGCAACCACCTGTGCACAAGTCCATTACAAAATAAGTTTACACTAAAAAAAAAATAATTACATTTTTAAAAGAAACTAATTAATAATGTATCAAGTAAAACTTAGTCTAACATATAAGTTTACTACTAACTTATTAATTTACCAGAGACTATACAAAGACAAGTGATACAATGAAAATGACAGTTAACATTAATAATCTGTAACAGTACTGGCAACATATACTAGTGTCAAATTGTACTGTCACAATACAAATATAACAACAACATACAAAAGTTTGGACTTTGCTAGCGTTTGTTTTGGTTGACACACGTGTTAGTGAGAGTTTTCTGTTTTGGTGTTAATTTTCTCCACCGTTCTCTAGTGGAGTTATTTTAAATTTTTAAAAGATTCCTTTTTAAGAAGGTGGCTGGTTGTAGTAAGTGTTTGTGTTGTTAATAAAGTGTCGTTATATAGTTTAAACTAGGTAAGGTTATTTTTTTTTTTCTATTTTGTCTTTTATTTAATTTATAATGGATGGGGATCCTCCTCCTGATCCTCCTGATACTGGAGGTGGTAGAATGGAAGTTCAAACGGTGGCTAGAAAGAGGCAAGGTGAAGATTCTACTATAAATAATGATTTTAGTGCCAAAAAAACTATTATAAACCCATCCACTGCGACACCCTCCATTCAAAACCTATATATCCATCCATCCCTTTCTGAAGGTCCTAAGTCCTACATTGACTCCGACAAAGGCCCCTTCATTGTTTATGTGTCCAGAGAAATACCTGATCCAGCTGCTGGTACCACAATTAGAGCCATTAAGTTTGGTCAATTTCTTCATAGAAATAAGGTCAGTGATATTACGAATGATGGCATTAAGAATGTTGGTCGTAATAAGATCAGCGTTCAATTCTCAAATGCTGCTGCAGCGAATTCTTTTTTGACCAATCCTATATTAAGTCTATGTAAGTATGTTGCGGTTATCCCAACATTTATAATTACCCGCATGGGTATTATAAGAGAAGTACCAGTAGACTTCTCCTTAGATGAACTTGTGGAATCCTTAGTTTTTCCATCTGGCTATGGACAGGTTTTGAAAGCGCGAAGACTGAACAGAAAGAGTGTAAGTGAGGGAGTGACTACATGGATCCCGACCCAGTCGGTTGTAGTTACTTTCCGAGGTCAAGAGCTGCCTGATAGGGTCTTTTCCTATCATTCCTCTCTTCCGGTTGAACCTTATAAATTCCCTACTATCCAATGCCTAAACTGCTGCCGTTTTGGTCATGTTAAATCTCAATGTAGGTCTCAGCCTAGGTGTTACAGGTGTGCCCAGTCTCATTCTGGTGATTCATGTGACATTACCAAAGAGAACTCTAATTGTTTGTTCTGCAATTGTAAACACTTTGCCACAGATAAAGACTGTCCTGAGTATGCAAGACAGCAATCCATCAAAATTGTTATGTCACAAGAGTGCATCTCATACTTAGAAGCTTCCTCCCGTTTTCCTTCTGCCCAGCGTTCCTATGCAAATATTGCAAAGGAAATGTTCTCTCCTACAATTACCATTAATCCTAAGTTCCAACAAGCCCGGGTTACCCAGAATACAACAACTCCCTCCAAATCATATCGCAAAACAGTGTTCCAAACTCCCCGTCCCAGAGCTCCTCTTGCTAAAGGTTTTGATAGACAAGCTCATCAAGCCTTAATTGGTAACTGTTCCTCATCCCTTCCTAATGGTCATGCTCTCAATCAAGGTGTTGATAATCCAGCAGTTGGCAGAAAAGATCTGTTAGTTGCCTTAACAGAAACTCTTGTGAGTATTATATCCACCTGTGATGAACTTCCTTTACCGTCCAACGTTGCCCAGAACTTACTAACTATCTTTAAAATCCTAAATAATGGCTCCACTGACCTTCCTGCAGTGGAATAGTAGCAGTGTTCGTGCTAAAAAACATGAATTACTGCATATTATTTCTCTGTATGATCCTGTCATTATTGCCCTCTCAGAAACATGGCTTGTGCCTGATTCCCCATTCAGGGTACCAGGTTTTGCCTGTTTGAGGGAGGACAGAAGTGACGGGTACGGAGGTAGTGCTATCCTCATCCAGCACTCCTCTCCCTATTCTCGCATTCCTCTCCCATCTCACAGTCAACAGATTAATGCTGTTGCTGTGAGTGCCTTTAATATATCCTTTCTTTCTGTATATATTCCTCATCCTTCCTTTTCCGTTTTCCTTGAGCTTAAGTCTATCATCACTTCGCTTCCTAGTCCAGTGCTGATCCTGGGAGATTTTAACACTCATCACACTATGTGGGGGTGTTATTACTGTGACGGATTCTCTCCTTCGTTGGTGGACTTAATTGATGATGTCGACCTCTGCATCCTCAATGACGGTTCCCCGACTCGTAGGGTCAATCCTAATCAGAATCCCAGATCTGCTGTTGACCTCTCCTTGTCCTCTCCTTCACTTGCTTCCCAGCTATCATGGTCTGTCCTTTCTTCCACACATGGTAGTGATCACTTTCCAATTCTTTTATCCTTAAATAATAGACTCCCTTTTTTTAATAGCCCTCACCCGCTCCTTAAATTCAATTTAAAAAAAGCTAATTGGTCTAAGTATGCTGACTCTGTAGATTGCATGTTGAATGATCTTCCGGAGTCCGTTAATCATGAGAATGTCATTGTTTGTTATGACCGGTTTGTCTCTGCCATCTTATCTGCAGCTGACTTAAACATTCCTAAAAAACTCTCCATTCAGAAGCAGATGCCTTCCAATCCCTGGTGGGATCAGGAATGCTCTGATTCTGTCGATCGGCGAACATCTGCCGAGGTGTCATACGCAGCCTGTATGACAATGGAGAAATACATTGAATATAAACGCAATGATGCAAAATTTAGGAAGTTAATTTGGAAAAAGAAAAAACTTGGTTGGGTCACCTTCTGCGAGTCCCTTAATCCTCGTACCTCTTCCCATATTGTGTGGGCGAATGTTAAGAGATTTCGCCGGTCGCTCAACAGTATGCCTAGTCCAAATTCCAACAATCCATCAATATGGCTTAACAGTTTTGCTAACAAATTGGCTCCTCCCTTCGTTCCGTCTTTCGATCTATCCCCAGCTATGCCGATTGAATCCTCAGAAGAAATGGATGCCCCCTTTTCTTTTGAGGAACTCAAAAACATCTTAGCGGATTTAAAAGACACTAGCCCAGGTGAGGACGGTGTCCCTTACTCATTTATCAAGGAGTTAAACGATAAATCTAAGGTTTACTTTTTAGATGTAATAAATAATATTTTTCAATCTGGCAATATTCCTGATTCATGGAAATCCCAAATTATCATTCCTATCCTTAAACCGGGTAAATGTTCCTCTGATCCTTCTTCCTACAGACCCATTGCCCTTGCATCAACGTTATCAAAAACTGCTGAACGACTTTTAAAAAACCGTTTGGAATGGATAGTGGAAAACAGAAAAATCTTAGCTCCCTCTCAGTTTGGATTTAGAAAGGGGCTAAGTACTGCAGATAGTCTCAGCATTTTAACTACAGATATTCGACGAGCTTTTGCCAAAGGAGAGTATTTAGTGGGTGTTTTCCTAGATGTTGCATCGGCATATGATAATGTCCTACTTCCGGTACTCAGGCAGAAATTGCTTAAGCTGAGTATTCCGCCGAGGTTGTCTCATTTCATATGTAATTTGCTAACCGATCGAACGGTATCTGTTAAACATCCGCTTCTTACTGTGCCCCCCAGACACGTCTGGAAAGGCCTTCCTCAGGGTTCAGCTCTTAGTCCTCTGTTGTACAACATCTACACACATGACCTCGAATTATCTGTTAGTAGTTTTTGTAATATCCTTCAGTATGCTGATGACATCGTCCTCTATTACAGCTCAAATTCTGTAGAGGACATCACTTACCACCTAAACACTGCTTTACACTATCTCAACCAGTGGTTGACTGATCATGGTCTCTCGTTGTCCATTTCTAAGTGCCAGGTAGTAGTATTTACCAAAAAAAGAGCTACCCCAAATTTTCAAATTGCTCTTGATGGCTCTCCCATCCAGGTCATGGAGAATGTAAGATTTTTAGGCATGATACTCGATAAGCGACTGAATGGAATTGCACACGCTGAATTTCTTAGCAAAAAATGTGAAAAAGGCATTAATGCTTTAAGAGCAGTGTCTGGTGTGTGGTGGGGTGCACACCCTTATACTCAAAAACTTCTGTACGGTGCCCTTATCCGTAGTCATATTGATTATGCTTTATATGTTCTGGACCCCTTTAATAAAGTAGCCACAGAAAAGCTTAATCGGATACAGTACAAATGCCTACGTATTATCTTAGGGGCAATGAAGTCTACTCCCACCAATGCTCTCCAAGTGGAGTGTGTTGACCCACCCCTACCTATCCGAAGACAATACCTTGCAGATAGATTTGTTGGTAAAATGTTACAGCTTTCTTCCCATCCTTTGTGGCCTAAGTTAACTGAGTTAGCTGACCTCATCCCCAGTGATAAACCATTACCATTCTTATTACATAGTTTCCTGAAATTCACCAGATTACCTCATCCTTTGCTACGCCTTTCATCTAATCCATTGTTTTGTACACCGTACAAAGCATTGGTCCATCATCCATCCGTCATAACAGATCTTGGCTTGACCAAGGGAGATCCAGGTACCAACACAAAATTCCAAGAGGCTGTATATGAAAATTGGTCAAATCATCTTCACATCTTTACAGATGCATCAAAGCTTTCTAAGGAGAGCTGTGTTGGTGCAGCTTGCTGGATACCAAAATTCAAAATTATTTTACAATTTAAATGCCCTCCCGAATCTTCAGTGTTTACAGGCGAGGCTGTTGCCTTGTTAGAGGTAGTCCTGTTCACGCTCTCCCACAACGTAAAACAGACGGTTATTTTTACTGACTCTCTAAGTTGCTTATTGGCTTTAAAGGGTAACCCGTTTCATAGTAAATTAAGATCTTCAATTGTTTTAAGGATCCGTGAAGAATTATACTCGTGTCATCTGAAGGGTTTGGAGGTCACTCTTGTGTGGATTCAAGGTCACTCTGGAATTAGTGGGAATGAATCTGCAGACTCTTGTGCAAAATTAGCAGCCCAATGTGGCACTCTAGACCACTTTTTTAATTCGGCCCAGGATCTGCTGTCTCTTGCTGTTACTCACTTGGATAAGTCCTGGTCCAAATACTGGGATCTATCAAAATCCCAGAAAGGTAAATACTATGCATTTCTCCAACCTGATATACCAAAGCGTCCTTGGTTTTTTTCTCAAAAATTCACTGAACGGAAAGTTATATCCACAATTTGCCGCTTACGCCTCGGACATACATGTACTCCTGTTCACCTGGCTAAGATCAGGGTCAGGGACCACTCATTGTGTGAATGTGGCTTAGACGACGGTTCTCCTTCTCATATCCTTTTTTCTTGTCCTAAATTAATCCGTCCTTTATATGATGTTCTTCCGCTCAAAGTCCCTCGTCCTCTTAGTGTTCAGTGTTTGTTAATGTTTGTGTTTAGTCCTTTATGTAAATTTTTGTGTAAATATATTAAATATAATAATATTAGAGTATAAGCTAACACCCTTGTAAAATATTATCTATTACTAACCTAATGTGTTGTCTGTATATATTGTAGTTATTTGTTGATTTTGTTATAGGTGAAGGATTTAAAATGGATCTCTTTTAAACATGCATTCCTCTTTTGTGTAATGCTATCTCCTTTTTACCGTACATTCTCCTTTGTGTGTTCTCCATTCAACGTGACATTGGCGAAGTGAATTGTGCTCAACTGGCACGCTCGGAACGCCATAACTAAAAAGAAGAAGAAGAATACAAAAGTTTAAATTATAACAAGTTAAAATTATGTAAATATAACCTTCAACAGATATATTCAATTTTAAAAATAGATACGGCTGTTACATAAGTTAAACAGATATTATGAATAATGCAGCGATTTTAATGAGTGTCGGTAGATTTCATAGCAGAACATTTCTGTATTAAGTGCTTTAGCTCAGACAGCGTAGAAACTTTGCATTTGGTTTTATTGGGAAGTAATATAATAATTACCCCATCAGCTGTCCAGCATTTCTTCAAACCAAAATGCTTACGTGCTGCTATGAAAACTTCCTGACGAGATTTGGTTAAAAATTCCGTTATTGTTATTTTAGCACGTTTTAATAAAGTTTTAGCCATCCACACACTAGAACGCATTTGCACAGTGGAAAATCTAATTAGAATGGGCCTGGAAGAGTCCTTTTTCACACCCAGTCTATGGCAGGAGTCAATAGAAGTGGACTGTACGTTGGGTATTTTCAACTGGCTGGATAATATATCAGTTACCTTCTGCAGCACGTTCTCATCTTTGTCCTCACTCACACCATGAAGCAGAAGAACCTTTCTCCTTGACTGCATCTCAAGGCGGTCCATGCCAAGCACAACACACTCCACCTGTGATTTTAGTAGACCAAGCGTTTTCCATACCAGAGTCTTGAAAGAGTGAAATTCGGCTGTTAGGATTTTTATAGTAGGTGTAGGGGTAGTAGATTGAGTCAAGTTCTTCTCAAATTCAGCCATGCGTGAGGAAAACATAGCAGAGAGTTCTTCCATATTCTTAAGCAGCTGATTTGTAGGTGTTGTTTGTTTATATATGGCAACCCCGACTAGTTTAGAGTCTTGTGCGAACACCCCGCGCGAGCGGTCAGTAGTAGTTGTCGAGAAGTAGTAAAAGGGGCAAGTGAGACGGCCGACGCGAGCGCACGTCCTTCCTGAATCTAATATTAATTAGCGGTGTGATATTCCCTCAGCCTTATTTGATTTCCCTTTTGTGTATTCCCTCTTGATATTGAACCTGACAAAGACAAACCTACAAAAGATAATAGTGCAAGTAACCCTAAGTGAAGAAGACTAATGTGAAACATTCCACGGTGACGTGAACAATCAGTGTTTGTGTGGTGAATTATGAAGATAAGGTACTGTACAATTTCTATTATCCTAAGACCGACTATAAGGTAAAGAATTAATAAATAACCTCCCCCTCAGCACGCTTCCACAATTGCTGAACCAACCCTACCCTCTATTCAATATATATTTTTTGGTAGCAGAACACAGTTCATTATATAAATACTATATACATTTTCTGGTAGCAGAGCGTGGTTTCATCCCTCTGAGTCCCCTTGATTATAGCGTAGTTTCATCCCTCTGAGTCCCTAACGCATAATTACAATATAATTTACTTGATTTCCTAACCTTTTAAAACGTGTTCGCATCGAGTTATTTAAAAAATAATGTTATATGAAATTTTTATACGTATAATATTGAATATATAATTGTGTAGGGTGAATGTATAATGTGTAAAATATATAAATAAATATTGAATATAATTTTATATATTAAATATAAAATATAATAAATACACATAATATGGTTACATATATTTTATAATATTACGCCTATACGTTATTACCTATTCCGTTTTAAATTATAATTGAAGTTAGTTAAAATATTTTAATATTATTTCCTTAAAAAACTTACTTACTTTAAAATATTAACCCTACACTTTTATTGTTACCCTTTTTCTTTATTTTTATTTAAATGAAGTTTAAGCCTTAATTGTAGTCATATTATATATCATATTATTTTGTTATATTGCGATATAAGTAGATCGCCGACTCGACGCGTCCCTGACCTTGACCGTAACTGGTTTCTTATCTCGCCCGTTGTTGTGGATTCATTATTTATTACGTGTTTATTATTTTTTTAATATTTTAGTTGAGTTATTTGTTTACTTGATTTCTGATCTAGCCCGTTGGTAGTGGGTTCATTGTTTATTACGCGTTTATTAATTTTTAATATTTTAGTTCAGTTATTAGTTTACTTGATAATTTAAAATGGCTACTCATGATGAAACAGTAAAATGTTCCTTATATACGGAAAGCGCAGAATATAGAAAAAATATAGGTGTGGTACGCTTTGTTTCCGATTGGATTACCGATACCTCGGAACTTCTTGGTACTTCTGAAATACCTAGGTTATTAATTAGGTTCAAGGATTTAGATTCTCATTGTAATTCATTTGTAAACGCGTCTTCGGTGCTCCTGGGTGGGTTAGACCCGGCTATCGATTACCAAGAAATTAGTTATGTAAAAAAAGAAGTGCGTTTAGTAAATAAGAAAATAGACGACCTCCGGGTGCGTCAGTTAGAGTTGTGCCCACCTGCTCCCGTAGTTGATCCTGTCATGGCCAGTACACCCGTAAGAATGAGTAGTAAAAATATTACTGAGCGAACTCCTTATAATAGATTACCTGATTTACCTATCCCTAAGTTTGATGGACGTCCTGACTCCTGGATAAGTTTTATTGATCAGTTTGACAGTGTAGTATATTCCCAACACCATTTAACCCCCACAATGAAATTACAGTACTTGGTTGGATCCTTAGCAGATGAACCTAAGCGGTTGTTGCTACATTTAAAAATTGAAGAAGGCAACTATGAAGTTGCTCGTGAGTTGCTGAAACAGCGATATCACAATACACGGGTTCTTGCTGATACCTACATAACCCAGATACTTGCCCTGCCGGAGATTTCGAATAAATTAACAGGTTTGCGCGCGGCCTTTTTGAACCCCTTGTTAACTGCCTATCGCTGTTTAGAACGTTTAGAGTTACCCGTCTCCTCATGGTCTTATATGTTAGTACATATATGTTTGACTAAGCTTCCGTCTGATTTGAAATCCCGTTTTGAGCGTTGTTATGGCGGTGACGCTGATGAATTACCTACCTTTAAAAATCTTACTACCTTTTTGGAAGACGAATGTCGTCACCATGACAACGTTGGCAACACCTCCCTTGTAGATTCTAACCTGACGAAATTTAAAAGTACTGTACCTAAACATACTTACTTTGCGGCTCCTCCCTCCCCTATGTTAAATAATAGACAAAAAATGTTACCTGTAATAAATAATAGTAAAAAATGTTACCTGTGTGCTTCCTCTTCCCATTACCTCCGTGAATGTCCCGAATTTAGAGCTATGAATCCTAGAGAAAGATCGGGATTTGTAAAACATTCCCGGTTATGTTATAGGTGTTTGGACAAACATTCAATTCTTATGTGCAAGCGGGACTACAAATGTTCAACCTGCGGTCGCTCATCCCATCACACTATGCTATGTTTTAATGATTCCCGTAACCCAATGTATCCCACCTCATCCAATCGCAATTATAATTATAATTCCAAATTTAATAAACGCAATTATCCGCGTACCTGTCCTGTTTCTACCCGCGGTCCCCATATGGGCGGGGGCCAGCATAAGAAATATTCCCCTTCGCAACTCCAGCGCTCCCCCCAACGACATTCCCAGAGAGCTTCTCCCCCCAGAGAAAATGCTCCGCCCCAACCTAGACAGGTTGAAAATAATATAAGATATCGTGATAATTCCTATAATAGAGAAGATAGATCCACATAGCTAGATACTTGTATTACTCCCCCTTCCCCTTGCCTGAATATCCCACCCAATTCCCTTATATTATTGCCTACTGTTAAATTACACGTTAAAACTGCTAGTGGTTATTATATTGAAGCGCGTGCCTTATGTGATACCGGTGCCCAGGGTTGCCTTATTATAACCGATCTTGTTGTTAATTACCTCAATTTGACCATCTCCCCCTCCTGTGCCCCTGTACGTGGCTTCACGCTTTATCCCGCACATGGCAGGGTAGGCAGAGGGAACTGCAGGAACTATAAGAACCTAGTGTTAAGACACTCCGTTACTTAGTCCCTGTTTACTCCGTCCCAACTGTACGTGGCGTAGGTAATATTCCTTTAGTGGTTTCCCGTGGTTCTATTTCCCTGTGTTTTAAACCTTTGTATAATTCCTTCCCTGAGGTGTCAACCTCTGCTATAGTTATAGATGTGATTGCCGGTACGCATCCTGAGTTTGAGTTCCCTGAGTCTGTGTTTTTTCCTAATAGTGATTTTTCCCTTGCTGACCCTACCTATAATAAGCCTGGCCCGATAGATATACTATTGGGTGCTGACGTGTTCGGCGCGCTTTTATTACAAGATAAAATATTTAACTTTAACGGCCTTACTGCTTTATCTACAATTTTTGGTTATATTGTTTGCGGTCCAGTCGCTGCCAATTATGGTGAATTAGAGCCCCCCATGACTGGAATATCCTTATCCCGTCTCATCGAGAGATTCTGGAAGGTTGAAGAGATCCCTCAAACCATGATTGCTTACCCCTTAGATAACGATGGTGAGATTTATAAATAAAACCCGAAACTTACCCGTTGAGCTATCTGTATCCTTATCGCGTTAGCGCTAGCGTTTCCTTGCGGTCTTCCCTAAGACGACTCTCACTCTTTCTTGACAAAGAAGGAATCATCAGAGTCGGTGGTCGTTTATGAAACTCCTTTAACATTCGAGGAATTAACTATAATTTTTGCTAAAATTGAAGCGGCATTAAATTCCCGGCCGTTATGTCCCTTATCTAATGACCCTAACGATCTAGAAGTTTTGACGCCTGGTCATTTTTTGATTGGCCAACCTCTTAGTGCTTTGCCGGAGTATCCCTATAACAATGTAAAAATTAATCGTTTAACCCGTTTTCAAGTAGTGCAACAGATAACTCAACATTTTTGGTCGCGGTGGCAGTTAGAGTACCTATACACTCTGCAGACTAGGCAGAAGTGGACTGATCCGGTGAATCCTCCAACAGTAGGCGAGCTAGTCCTCATAAAAGATGATAATTTACCCCCTTTACAGTGGCGACGTGGTCGCATTTCCCAACTTTATCCTGGTAAAGATGGCGTTGTGCGTGTGGTCGATGTTAAGACACCGACAGGTATCCTAAAGAGAGCCTTAACCAAATTAGTTCGTCTACCTATTAGTTAGCTACTCCCATTTTCTCGTAAACATTAGATGTTTAGGGCGGGGGCTATGTTTGTTCATATATGGCAACCCCGACTAGTTTAGAGTCTTGTGCGAACACCCCGCGCGAGCGGTCAGTAGTAGTTGTCGAGAAGTAGTAAAAGGGGCACGTGAGACGGCCGACGCGAGCGCACGTCCTTCCTGAATCTAATATTAATTAGCGGTGTGATTTTCCCTCAGCCTTATTTGATTTCCCTTTTGTGTATTCCCTCTTGATATTAAACCTGACAAAGACAAACCTACAAAAGATAATAGTGCAAGTAACCCTAAGTGAAGAAGACTAATGTGAAACATTCCACGGTGACGTGAACAATCAGTGTTTGTGTGGTGAATTATGAAGATAAGGTACTGTACAATTTCTATTATCCTAAGACCGACTATAAGGTAAAGAATTAATAAATAACCTCCCCCTCAGCACGCTTCCACAATTGCTGAACCAACCCTACCCTCTATTCAATATATATTTTTTGGTAGCAGAACACAGTTCATTATATAAATACTATACAGGTGTATCCATTTTAAATGTATTATTTAGTGTTTAAAGTTTGTGAGAAAGTTTAGTGTTAATCAACTTAGCACAGGTATTTATCTTTTAGCACATATAAGCACTTAATTACTTTTATATAAATAAATTAAATAGAGACACAAAAATACACGTCTGTACACTTTGGCGCCTACCCGCGAAAAAAAAAAAAATAAAGGCCTGACTAATCCAAATTTTAAATCTTTCGGATACTTACTCGCAGTTATACAGGCATTAATCAATTTTGCTATTATTGGAGCAATTTTATCATTTAAAATTTTGAGATCTATGACACGTATATTGTCTATGCCTGGAGACTTGTTATTGTCAAGTGACTTATTCTTACTCTTTTTTTTTTTTCGGGTAGCAGTGAAACTAATAACATCTGTTTGAAACAGCTGATTTATTAAATCAATAACAAGTATATTATTAAGTGTTTTTTGTAAACTTATGTATATATAATTAACATAACCCACCAGCAAGAAGACTCCTATATAATTTCACTGATTCACTTTGGATTTCTTGAGTTTCGAAAACATGGAATCAATCAAAGAGTCAATGACTGCACTAACTGAGTTATTTACCACCAAAATGAGGAATTCACTCAATTCCAACAAGATTTACACAAGACGGCATCTCCAGTCTCAACATCATCATTAACATCTGAATTTAACCAATTTAAAAGCCTTATTCTCGCCCTGCTGAACACCTTGCAACGTCAAGTCGAATTCCTTGCAACTGAGATAGACAGGCAAGAAATGAGAAGGAGACGGAAATTTCTTTTGTTTCACGGGGTAGCAGAGCAGAAGTCAGAGGATTTAAAAACAAGCATCACTGGACTGATAGGTCATGCATTCAACTCATGCATTAAAACCTCATATCGACTAGGTAGATCTTCTGATAAACCTAGGCCTATTGTGGTTAAATTTTCTGATGTTTCAACACGAGACACTATTTGGTTTGCAAAGGGTAAACTCAAGAGCAGTGGGATCACTCAATCTGAGTTCCTCACTAAAGATCGTCATGAAGCTTTTCTCGAGGCAAGACAGCAATTTGGAGTTGACAAGTGTTGGTCTCGCAATGGATGGATCCACATCATAGGCCCCGATGGAACCCGGCATCGCATTGAAACCAAGTCTGAGGTTATTTCTCTTTCCATTGCAAATTCTCCTGTAGTTCAAAACATTGTAAAACCACCTGGGAAAATCATGGTGCCTCGTGCCAAAAGAGTGGTGAAGAAGTAACTCATTATTTTAATTCTATTTTTTTTTTGTTACCCTTCTTAATTAATTTATGTTCCTTGGTTTTTATTTATTAAGTACAATTTTATCACATTTGTTTTTGCTTTTGTTACCACAATTATTCATTTTTAATAGCACTTTTAATAAGTTAGTCACTAAATCACTACTAAAGTCTAATTACTTCCTGTGTTGAGTATTAGCTATTTATTTTACTTTTGTTGTCACAGTTTTTATTGCTAATAAGTAATTGTCACGAAGTCACTATTATTCTTTCTACCTCTTTTTTGAGCATTAGTTATAGCTAAAACATTAATTTCAAATAAGTATTTTACTTTTGTTATCACAACTTTTA
>JAZFAU010000635.1:0-68625 GCA_037178615.1 Dione vanillae | reverse complement strand
CCACTGAACTTCCTCCAGTGGAACAGTAAAAGTGTTCGGCCTAAAAAGCCTGAACTACTTCATATTGTTTCACTATATAATCCTGTTATTGTTGCCCTCTCGGAGACATGGCTGCTGCCTGATGACCGATTCAGGGTGTCAGGTTTCTCCTGTCTAAGGGAGGACAGGAATGATGGGTATGGAGGTAGTGCCATCCTTATCCGGCACTCCTCTCCTTATTCCCGTATCCTCTCCCTTCTCACAGTCAACAGATTAATGCTGTTGCTGTGAGAGCCTTTCTTTTATCTCCTTTCTTTCTGTTTATATTCCTCATCCTTCCTCTTCTTTTCCTTGAGCTAAAGTCTATTATTTTCTTCGCTTTCTCTTCCTGTGCTGGTCCTGGGTGATTTTAACACCCATCACACTTTGTGGGGGTGTTATGACTGTGATGGATTTCTCCTTCGTTGGTGGATATGATTGATGATGTTGATCTCTGCATCCTCAATGATGGTTCACGACCCGTAGGGTTAATCCGAATCAGAATCCTAGGACTACTATTGACCTTTCCTTATCATCTCCTTCTCTTGCTTCTTACTATCATGGTCCGTACTTCCTTCCACCTATGGTAGTGATCATTTCCCAATTCTTTTGTCGATTGATAATCGACTTCCTACCCAACTTAATACTTACCCGCTTCTAAAATTTAACTTAAAAAAAGCCAACTGGAATGAGTATGCTGACTCTGTGGATCGCATGTTGGATAGTCTTCCTGATTCTGTTAATTATGAGAATGTCATTCTTTGCTATGATCGGGTTGTCTCTGTCATTTTATCTGCAGCTGACTTACATATCCCCAAAAAACATTCCATTCAGAATCGGCTGCCTTCCAATCCCTGGTGGGATCAGGAATGCTCTGATTCTGTCAATCGGCGAACATCTGCTGAGGTGTCATACGCAGCCTGTATGACAATGGAAAATTATATTGATTTTAAACGAAAGCGATGCTAATTTCAGGAAACTTATTTGGAAGAAGAAAAGAGTTGGGGGTTAATTTCTGTGAATCCCTTAATCCTCGCACTCCTTCCTCTGTTGTGTGGACAAATGTTAAGAGGTTTCGCCGATCTCTTAGCAGTATCCCTAGTCCTAATTCCAATAATCCGTCTAAATGGCTTAACGATTTTGCTGACAAATTGGCTCCTCCTTTCGTTCCGCCTCTGATTTGTCCTTTGAGTTGCCGATTGAGTCTTCAGAGGAAATGGATGATCCCTTTCTTTGGAAGAGCTCAAAAGCGTCTTAACGAATTTGAAAGACACTAGTCCAGGCGAAGATGGTGTCCTTATTCATTCATAACAAAATTGAATGAAAAATCTAAACTTTATTTTTAAATTTGATTAATATTATATTTCAATCAGGCAACATTCCTAGTTCATGGAAATCCCAGTTTGTTATCCCTATCCTTAAGCCTGGAAAATGCCCTTCTGATCCGGATTCCTATAGACGCATTGCGCTATCATCTACATTAGCAAAAATTACTGAACGGCTTTTGAAAAACCGATTAGAATGGATAATGGAAAGCAGAAATATCTTAGCTCCCTCTCAGTTTGGCTTTAGAAAGGGGGTTAGTACGGTAGATAGTCTCAGTATTTTTACTACAGACATTCGACGAGCTTTTGCCAAAGGAGAGTATTTGTAGGTGTTTTCCTAGATGTTGCATCTGCTTATGATAATGGCAATCTTCCGATGCTCAGGCAGAAAATGCAACAGCTGAGTATTCCGATGAGGATGAGTCATTTCATTTGTAATTTGCTAACCGGTCGTACGGTATCTGTTAAACACCCGCTTTTACTGTACCCTCCAGACTCGTCTGGAAAGGTCTTCCTCAGGGTTCCGCTCTTAGTCCTCTGTTATATAACATTTATACACATGACCTCGAATTAGCTGTTAACAATTTTTGTAACATCCTTCAATATGCTGATGACATCGTCCTTTATTACAGCTCAAATTCTGTACAGGACATAACTTTTCGCTTAAATTCTGCTTTGCACTATCTTGATCAGTGGTTGTTTAATCATGGCCTTGCACTATCCATTGCAAAGTGCCAAGTTGTGGTATTCTCTAAAAAGAGGAGTACTCCAAATTTTCATATAATGTATGATGGTACCTATTCAGGTAACGGATACTGCGAAATTTCTTGGCATAGTACTCGATAAACGACTGAACGGAATTGCGCACGCTGAATATCTCAGTAAAAAATGCGAAAAAGGCATTAACGCTTTAAGAGCTGTATCTGGTGTGTGGTTGGGTGCACACCCTTATACTCAAAAGCTTCTGTACGGTGCTCTTATCCGTAGTCATATTGATTATGCTTTATTTGTTCTGGACCCATTCAACAAAAGTAGCCACAGAAAAACTTAATCGTATTCAGTACAAATGCCTGCGCATTATCCTAGGAGCAATGAAGTCTACTCCTACCAACGCACTTCAAGTGGAATGTGTTGATCCCCCCTTGCCTATTCGTAGACAATTCCTTGCAGACCGATTTGTGGGTAAAATGCTGCAGCTTTCGTCCCATCCTCTGTGGTCTAAGCTAACTGAGCTAGCTGGCCTATTACCCCGTAATAAGCCTTTACCATACCTGCTTAATAGCTTCCTTAAGTTCACTAATCTTCCAATCCTCTGTCACGTTTTCCATCTAATCCTTTGTATTGTACACCGTACAATGCATTGGTTTATTTTCCACATATCATCACAGATCTTGGCTTGACAAAGGGTGATCCGGGCACTAACACAAAATTTCTAGAGGCAGTAAATGAAAAATGGTTGAATTACTTACACATCTACACGGATGCTTCAAAGCTTTCAAAGAAGGCTGTGTTGGTGCAGCTTGCTGGATTCCAAAATTCAAAATTATTTTACAATTCAAATGTCCCCCCGAGTCCTCAGTGTTTACAGGTGAGGCTGTTGCTTTATTAGAAGCAATCCTGTTCTCACAGTCCCATAACGTTAAACAAACTGTTATTTTTACTGACTCACTAAGCTGCTTAATGGCTATAAAGGGTAACCCGTTTCAAAGTAAATTAAGATCTTCAATTGTTTTAAGGATTCGTGAAGAATTATACTCATGTCATCTCAAGGGTTTGGATATTACTCTGGTTTGGATCCCAGGCCATTCTGGAATCAGTGGGAACGAATCTGCAGACTCTTGTGCTAAATTAGCTGTCCAGTGTGGTACCTTGGAACATTTTGTTAATTCGGCTCATGATCTGTTGTCTCTTGCAAGAACTCATTTGGATAAGTCCTGGTCTAAATACTGGGATACGTCAAAATCTCAGAAAGGAAAATATTATGCATTTCTTCAACCTGATATCCCAAAGCGTCCTTGGTTTTACTCTCAAAAATTTGCAGAACGGAAAGTTATTTCAACAATTTGTCGGTTACGCCTTGGACATGCATGTACACCTATTCATCTGGCCAAGATCAGGGTCAGGGACCATTCACTGTGTGAATGTGGCCTAGACGACGGTTCTCCTGCCCATATCCTTTTTTCTTGCCCCAAATTAGCTCGCCCCATTTATGATGTCCTCCCTCTTAAAGTCCCTCGCCCCCTTAATGTTCAATGTTTGTTAATGTTTGTGTTTAGTCCTTTGTGTAAATTTTTGTGTAAATATATTAAATATAACAATATTAGAGTATAAGCTAACACCCATGTAAATATATTGTTTATTACTAACCCCATTTATTATCTGTATATATTGTAGATATCTGTGATTTTGTTATAGGTGAAGGATTTAAACTGGATCTCTTTTAAACATGCATACTCCAACTGTGTAATGATATCTCTCTTTTTACCGTACATTCTCCTTTGTGTGTTCTCCATTCAACGTGACATTGGCGAAGTGAATTGTGCTCACTGGCACGCTCGAAACGCCATTAGTAAAGAGAAGAAGAAGAAGAAGAAGTAAGTAAAGGTTTTAATTTTGCGCCGGCGCCGGTAAAAATACATTTTGAGGAAATAATAACGAACGTTGAGGATTGTTTTACATAAAAACCAGATTTTGAAGGAAGATTCAGAGGGCTATTCGTCAGGATATATCTGCTTTATTACGTCGTAGTAAACCACCTAAATCTAATCTTTCTCGTGATGAATCTCGTGCTCTTAAGAAATTACGGCCAAAACGAAGAAATAACAATCCTCAAAGCCGATAAAGGTAACGCGACGGTTATACTAGGACACGGACGAGTACAATAATAAAATGTCACTTTTGCTATCGGATGAAAAAACTTATAAAATTGTTAACAAAGACCCTACAACAAAAATACTTAAAAAAACATCCTAACTAATATCTAAATACGCGAAAAATTAAACCTTGACGTTAAATCTCTCGTGCCTAGCTGTGTAAAACCTCCAAAGTTGTATGGGTTACCAAAAATACACAAAAAAGATGTACCTTTTCGTCCAATTGTTAGCCAAATCGATACGCCGACGTATAAACTGGCTCAACACATCGCGAAAGTACTTTCTCCACTGCGTGGCCACTCAACATCTTTTGTTAGGGATTCTTACCATTTTGTTAGCGGACTGAAAGACCTTAAGTTAGCTAATAATGAAACCATGGTCAGTTTTGATGTCGAGTCTCTGTTTACTAGTATACCCATTAAGGACTGCATCAGAATTGTCAAGAGAAAGCTAGAAGAATACAATATGCTTATAGAATATCTTGAACTTTTAGAACACTGCCTACATCTAGTTACCTAGTGTTCAATCAAGTATTTTATTTACAAGTAGATGGCATTGCTATGGGTTTCCCTTTGTCTCCAGTAATAGCAGACATATACATGGAGGACTTTGAGGAGATAGCTCTTAACACTGCACCTTGTCTACCTAGAATATATAAGCGGTACGTAGATGATACTTTTACCATTTTAACCTACGGACAACATTAATATATTCCTAAACCATCTTAATTCTATTAATGACAATATTAAATTTACAAACAGAATTAGAGGCAAATAATTCTTTGGCTTTCCTTGATGTTTTAGTTATAAAAAATCCCAATGGCACAGTAGGCCACACAGTGTATAGGAACCCACTCAAACTAACAGATATCTCAATGGTGAATCTTACCATCACCCTACACAGTTATCTACCGTGGCAAATCTTTGTTTCAGAGAGCCCACCACCTCTGCGACGCTGAACACCTAGGGGAGGAGCTTCGACTGGTGAAAGATGCCCTTCATCAGAACAAGCTGCCAGTGCCCCGCCAGCGTTGTAAGAAGACCACCAAGCCACCCACAGTAGAGAGACAGCCAGCACTCCTACCATATGTAAAGGGAGTTACAGACAGGATCGGCAACATCTTAAGAAGAGCTTCAATTAAAACTATTTTTAAGCCTAACAAAAAAGTGAGCCAATTCTTGAGACCAGTTAAATGTAATATTCCCTTGCAGTGTGCAGGTGTATACAAACTTGATTGTGACTGTGGCTTATCTTACATTGGTCAAACAAAGAGAAGCATCGGTGTTAGTGTGAAAGAGCACATCTCAGATATCAAGAATGGGCGTGTATTAAAGTCAGCTGTGTGTGAGCACTCCTTGAACAAGCCTAACCATTACATCAGGTTTGATAAACCTCATATACTCGCTAGGGAAAATAAATATATTCCTAGAATGATCCGCGAGGCTATTGAAATACAAAAACATCCTAATTTCAATAGAGAAGACGGTTGGAAGCTTTCTACCACTTGGGATCCACTTATAAAAATTTTAAAATCCCAAACACACCACACCAGAGGGCAGGATACAGTCAGCTCATTCTGCAGGAATCCAGGGCAGTACGCGAGGCAACTCAGGAACCGTTGGCGGTAGTTTGATATAATAATTGTATCAAATGACAGACGAATGCCACCTCAGTCCACCCGTGACCACGGACTACTGCAAAGTGTTCGAAACGTCGGGTTTCACTAAAAATGTTAATATACGCGATAAATCCGGTTAAATTGTTTTATTTAAAATGTATAGAAATCGCGAAAATCAAAGAACTTATTAGGTTTTCTTATGTTAGAAAAAAGATAAGTAAATTTAGTGTCAGTTATCGTAGGCAATTACTCTAAATATTTTAAAAGCGAAGATAGATTTGTTGGCGTTATATAGTACTATAATATGATATATTATGATATATAATATATTATTTTTTTTATCTTTACGTTATAAATTGCATAAAACAAAGTGTTTAGAGACAATCAGTAGTAAAATTTTATTTTCGAAGCACAATCTTCCTCCGTAGCAGAACGAGGAAATATTATTCAAATTAGGAAGTTAGAAGTAATAATAAATACATCAATATATTCAGATCAAATAATTATAAGCGGGAACGGAGAAAGCTGGGACTAAGCAACAGAGTGTCTTAACACTAGGTTCCCATGGTCCCTGCAGTTCCCTCTGCCTACCCTGCCATGTGCGGGATAAAGCGCGAAGCTAAAAAGAAATAAAATTATTCAACTGTAGCTTATTTATAAATACAAATAAAAATGCTTAACAAATATTTTTTGTTACTATAATAAAAGTAATTACTAAATAATAACATAATCAAGTAATAACTGTGTCATTATATCATAATATGATCCATAATGTATATAAATACGTTTGATAATTTCTCAATCCTTCTATCCGCTTTAGCTCTATAGTAACTACGCATTCACAATGAAGAAAGTTCAATTTATTCTTATTATGTGTTTATTGTTATATTATTTCCATATGATAAAGGCTATTGTAAGGTAACTTTAAAATTATTATTGTTTATATATTATCTGTAGTGAGAGAGGTTGAAAGGTAATTTAGTTTACTTGTTTTTTCGCTATTTTTGTTGTTCGGTAGATAATATAAAACGAGAGTGATATTGATATTCATCAACCAGACTATGTTGTGTTGACTCTGTTGATACTCTGTTGCTAGATCTCTATATCAGTTATTTTTATCATTGTTGTGAATCTCCATATAACGTGCTCAAGAGCTAAGAACTCAACTAGTGAACTATTAATTGAAATGTCATAATTAAAGAAATATAGAAAAATGACACAAAATTAAATCAACATTGAAGTACGTTAATACTAATATAACAAACGATAAATTTCACATACGTAAGACCAGATTATCTTAGTAAATGGAGGCCGATTAAATATCAAAGACTAGACCAGACACGATAAACCAGTGTTCTCAGTACCAAAAATATCTCAATAAATTTGAGCAAAAAAAATGTGTAAAAAATACAATGTTTAAAAAGATTTGTTGGATATACATATATATTTTCAGAGGCATTCATTGTGTATTAGTTACTAACTGTAAGCATAAAAACTAAAAACAAATCTCAGCACCAGCCTCTCTCTGTAACATACTAGGTCCACAATATATAGCCATATATTTGCAATAACTGAATTATTTCTTTCAGAAACAGTATTTCCGATTCGAAAGGCCAAAAGTGTGGTATTTCCAACCTGAACTTATTGCCAATTTATCAGTTACATCACGTCGCATCAGCCGTTCTGATATTAAACACTATGTTAATATTACATTTGATTTACTATCTCCGATAAATAACGAATTCACGGTAAGTTGAGGCAATTTTCGTATATTTAGTATATTTCGTATAAGTATTCGTTATTTCGTATTTTAAGCTTATTCTGTAAATGCTTAGTGGTTTACAAGTCATTAAAATATAGGGCCATATTTAAATATTGCACAAATAAAAAATTGTGTTTACTTGTCTATTTTTTTGCTTAACCTTCAGGAACCACGGGAGCCTAGTGTTAAGTCACTGCGTTCCCTGTTTTCCACCATTTGAGACATAGCCTTTTGAGTGACTGAACTCAATGCCTCGCTTGCCTAGTTGCCGGCGTGAAGAAAATGCATATGAAATAATTATTCTTCCCCGATTGGAAACCGAATCCACAAATAGTCGAATTGTAAATTCGGATTCGGATTCAGACGCTGCGACTTTAAAACTACGATGGTCCTCATTGGTGTATATTTAATTATTATTTCAATTTAAAAGAAAATACGATTTACAAAAATCGTGTATCGTTTTTTTTGTGTTCATTATTATAAATTCTGGGGTAGATACTGATCACATTTATATCTCCCTCCCTTCTCCTCTTCTTCCGAAAAAAGATAAGCATTTTATATTATACGCTTATAAACACTAATATTTTATTATATAAAGTGTGAGAGAACATCGTAACGCAGGTGAAATATCAAGGCAGGCTCTGTGGAGGAGGTAAATATACTGTGACAATTGTGGGTCCGTATCCCACCTATGGGGAATGAATTGTATTCATTTTCAATAACAGGACAGCACGGCATTGATTTCCGCCACTCAACAAGTACCTGAATTTCACATACCTGAAGTATACATTGGTCCCTCTGCCCACTGTACTATGGACTGGATCCAGCGTTTAGTTAAAAAAACGTAATATAAAATTAACAATAATTATTTTATCTATTTCCAGCACAGCCTAAATTTTTATCAACTTTTGTCAAACACCTATAGGCGAAGTTTTGTGGAGTTACACTTCTATGGTTGTGATATTTTCTTGAAAGAAAATATGTTTAGTAATATTTTAATGCCAGCGTATTACAGATTGCCAGTTTCAGAACGTCCATATCCTACATTCGGCTGTCCAATGAAGCCAGTAAGAATTTTGTAAAATCTTATTTTAACTGCTTTTGACTGAATTTTTCAGGCGGAAAGAGAAGAAAGTCTTGATTCTTGGCTACCCTATACCTACGTTACTATCAGCAATACTTGCACTATTATGCCTTATATTGATGAAGGTCTATAAATTGGAATTGGAAAGCAGCACAAGTTGATTGTATACGCAAAAACAACATATTATTCCGACAATATTTAGGACTTAACTTTTGTGAAAAAACTAATGAAATAATAAAGTTAAAAACATTAAAGTAAAATGTAATCTTAATTTTAATGTTTTGTAAATATTTATTAAATACTAGAATACTCATTTAAATGAAATATTGTATGTATTCCATTCTACATGTTTACATAGCTTCACGCTTTATCCCTAATGGAGTAGTCGGAGAGAACGTGGCAATGTACAGTTTTACGTCGGCTATATTTCCAAAAAAAAACATATTAATTAATATTGCTCGTATACTTTCTATACTTTTAGGGCCACTATCGCTTCGAGTTGCTAACAATAGAGGCACAAAACGTTCCAGAAAACTTTCCTTTCCCAGAAGGACGCATGTACTACAATTTAACCAAGCAAAATGTACGACTTATTACAGCTAGCTTAGATTTTCAGTTACGCATATTAAATTAAATAGGTCAATTTGTAAAATTTGTTTATAATTTTTTTAATCCTGACAGAACATGTTCATTCATAGATATTCTATTTGCACAGTAGGGTAGGGTAAAGACTAAAAAATAAATCTTTTTATATTCACGCTGCATTCTTTAATCTTTGTTAATTTTCCCGCACATGGCAGCGTAGGCAGAGGGAACTGCAAAAACTATAATAACCTAATGTTAAGACACACCGTTGCTTAATCCATGCTTTCGTCGACCCCGCTTTCCGCCGTTTTCGAGGCATTGCATGTTAAGTGGCGGAACTCAATTGTGCGCTTTACCTAGTTATCTGAGCGAAGAAAATGGAAACAGAAAAATCCATCTTCCTCGAGTGGGAATCGAATTAATTAAATATAAATCAATATCCATTAGAAGTCATCTTGGTGCAGCACCACAGTCTCTGTCTGTGATGGTTATATGTTCTATCGCTCTGGCAATAAGAAAGCACGGTGTTGAGTTCCGCCGCTCATGTAGCAATCTCTAAGAATTAATTGGGTAGGAAATGGGAAACAGGGTGTCGTAACTCTATATTTCTTCTTTCTACCGTGCTATATGTGGTATATTAGTTTTTTTTTAAAAATGTATTTAATTTTATATTACTACTACTGATACTATTTTTTACTTTTACACTGAGTAGTCTAGGCTCATTGAACGGTTAAGTTGTATAAATGATGCTAATAAACTTGATAGAAATAGAACATTAAAAGTGAAATTTTATAGGCATTTTTTTAGAAGAAATATTGTCCACTAAAAATTCTTACCGCGCTTAAATTGATTTATCGCGCGGGTCCGGACCCATTGTGTTGTAGTACGAGTAGCTCCGAGCAGCTATACGAGCTTACGTCCCAAGAGTAGGTTTTAAGGGGCCTCTTTACAATGCACTAACGCTCACTTTCACTGTTCGCTCTCAATACTTAACCAAGTGCTCCTCCCACTACTTAACCAAATATGAAATGATTCTACTAGTGCCTTGAAAGTGCGCTCCAGAAAAGAATTTGTAATCTAGACAAACCGTTATACCTCTCGCTCCTACTTTAATCTTAAATAAATTAAATTAAACTACTAAATCTTTGTATATTAAGAGTTTAGAGATTAAGTATCGAGTAAATAACTAAATATGTAAATTTTAACATCTAAAACAACTTATTATTTTGGTGCAGTTTCTGAAAATCCTGATGTGTGTTTATTTAACTTTTATAACTGATATATTTAATATATTTTTTAATATATATATAACTGATTTTTCTTTTTTTTTAACTTCACGTTTTATCCCATTCATAGACACATGTAAAGACAGGAGCCATGAGAACATAGTATTAAAACAATCCGTTTGCCGCTTTCCACCTTTGAAGACGTTGCGTAACGAGAGTCGCTCTTGTCTAGTTTCCAGACAAAAGAAAATAGGAATAAAATAATTCATACTGCCCCAGTGGAAATCGAACCCACAAATCGTCACGTTTCCAAGCAGAATGTGATAGTTATGAATGTAAAGTCAACTTTATTATTATAATTTTACACATAATCTTATATAAATATCGTCAGTGTGTAATATAAACCAATACTGTGCTGGTGTAATATTCCATAGACCTTGGCTCTTTTAACGCCTATTAATGGTATGTACCTATATTGTACAGTAAATATTGAAATATTTTAAATGTTCTCGCCATCTGTTGTCATTCATATAATTTATGGAATAATTAAATAAATAACATTTGTACATATATATACATACATATATATATATATATATATATATATATATATATATATATATATATATATATATATATATATATATATATATATATATATATATATATATATATATATATATATATATATATATATATATATATATATATATATATATATATATATATATATATATATATATATATATATATATATATATATATATATATATATATATATATATATATATATATATATATATATATATATATATATATATATATATATATATATATATATATATATATATATATATATATATATATATATATATATATATATATATATATATATATATATATATATATATATATATATATATATACACATATATACATATATACATATATACATATACATATATACATATATACATATATACATATATACATATATACATATATGTATATATGTATATATGTATATATGTATATATGTATATATGTATATATGTATATATGTATATATGTATATATGTATATATGTATATATGTATATATGTATATATGTATATATGTATATATGTATATATATATATATATATATATATATATATATATATATATATATATATATATATATATATATATATATATATATATATATATATATATATATATATATATATATATATATATATATATATTTATATATATATATATATATATATATATATATATATATATATATATATATATATATATATATATATATATATATATATATATATATATATATATATATATATATATATATATATATATATATATATATAATATATATATATATATATATATATATATATATATATATATATATATATATATATATATATATATATATATATATATATATATATATATATATATATATATATATATCAGTCATCATTCAAATAGAGGGACACAGCCTATATTCATTATCCTGGCTAAAAATTAGAGCATAACTTCATGCGTTATGCCGGAGTCGCGATTGCACTCGCTTACCTCCTCCGCTAACGTTATGATACTTGGTAATTCCAATTGGCTCGGATCACGCACCACCGACCACACAGGGAGTATTTGATCTTGCTGTGGCTAATAGACTGTCCCAACTGGTTAACTCATCCACGCGTCTTCCAGACATAGATATCCATAATGCCTCCTTACTGGACCTTCTGCTTACTTCACAACCAGAACAGTACAGTGTTGTGGTCAATGCCCCTCTGGGATCTTCTGATCACTGCCTAGTGCTGAGTTAGGTGCCTATTAAGCGCAACAGTCGCAGAACACCAGCATCTCGCTTCTGGCACTGTAAGTTGGCAGATTGGTATGGGATGCGTGCTTTTTACTCATCCTATCCCTGCGGCAAATTGCCAGAGTCAGGTTCGAGAATGTCGCTAAAATCGGTATTAAACTTGTGGGCTGACACGTCTGGAACATGTCAGTTCTTGGCGCTCTCTTTTCTTTTTCGTGAGGAAATCCTGTTACGGATACCCGAGCGAGTGGGGACTCGAGCGGGTTATGTGGAACTCGCGGACTGGCAACTGTAGGTCAGTCCACATACCCATTAAAACCTCACAGTGCTCCTCCTCAACCGTCTTTGGTCGTAAACGTCACGGAGCCAGGGGCGGTTGAAAACCCCTGACGGTCTGCTCGGAGGAGCGCGCGGGAGCAACTTGCGCGCTCCTAATCGGGCTAGATGACTATGCGGCCAGCTTTCCCAAGCTAACCGCTGACCGATTAAGGCGGAACACGGCGATCATATGCCGCCCTCTGGCAACCCGGTCTCTTGCGACGGATGGTAAGATTGAAAGATGCCTCTCTCACCCGTTCCGTTGCCTCCTTCTTGAGCACCACTACCTCACAGAAAGAAAAAACCGCGTCTCACGACGTCTCGCAACGCGCCCTGGTTTTGGTCATGGCCAGAAGAGAGAGGTCGGCCTCTATAACGCGATATTGTGACCCCCAAGTACTGCGTACTTCTAAGGTGTGCTGAGCCGTCTCTTCAGACAGCCGTCACAGTAGTGGCAGCAAGCGTTAATCTCCCTCCCAGCGACTCGACACAGGTATCTCCCGAAGTACTTAAGCTCCGTGAGTACTTGCTTTGTGCGGGAGGTTAGGAACGCCACGCCAACCACTGGTGGAAGACAGGATGAACTGCCTCGGTCGTCCTTTGGCCGGCTGATGGTGTTGCCAACCGAGATTCCCACGCCTCTAATGCTTCATCTAGCGCCTCCTCCCTTGGTGCTGACCTAGAAGGGTCCCTGGACGCTGGGCCCCGATGACGACAATAAATCGACACTAGGGAAATAGCATCCAGATCCCACAGGGTAGACAGAGGGAACCTTGTGTTAAGACATTCCGGTCCCCGGTTAAACTAAAGCTCGCCTCTGAAACTAATTATATATTTGACTGTAGCTTATCTATAAATACAGATAAAAAGCATAACAATTTTTTTTATTGTTATAATATTTATAATGTTAAAATAAATTGTAATTACTAATAATAATAATCATAACAGTAACCTCAATAGTCGTCTATCCGCTTTGGCTCTATAGTTACTACGTATTTAAAATGAGAAAAGTTCAATTTATTCTGATGTACATGTATAGCGTTATATTATTTGCGTATGAAAAAGGTTATTTTAAGGTAAATTTAAAATTATTATTATTTCATATATTATATGTAGTTATTATATAGAAGTTGAAAGGTAATTTCGCTTGTTAATTCGCTCTTTTAGTTATTCCGTAGATATAACGACAGTGTAACTAATTATCAGCCAAGCTCTATTGTTGCTAGACTTTATCTCCATATCAGTTATTTTTATATCCCTTGTGCATTTTCCATACAAAGCGATATTTACAGAACGACTTTCTTGAAACCAAACTTTTGGCCTCTCGAATTGTAAATATTGTGTTGTATATATATATATATATATATATATATATATATATATATATATATATATATATATATATATATATATATATATATATATATATATATATATATATATATATATATATATATATATATATATATATATATATATATATATATATATATATATATATATATATATATATATATATATATATATATATATATATATATATATATATATATATATATATATATATATATATATATATATATATATATATATATATATATATATATACATATATATATATATATATATATATATATATATATATATATATATATATATATATATATATATATATATATATATATACATATATATATATATATATATATATATATATATATATATATATATATATATATATATATATATATATATATATATATATATATATATATATATATATATATATATATATATATATATATATATATATATATATATATCTGGGGGCACGGCAGTGCCCCCGCCAAGTCGAGCAAAAAAAGCGGCACAGTCGTACTATCCTTTTCTCGAAGCAATTCAGGCCATTTTCGACACCCTATAATTTGGTTGTGGATAAAACAAGAAACCCGAATTTTTAGTAACTAGTCGAGTATTATATAAACACGGTATATTTCAAATTTCAGACAATTTGAGCCAGTAGTTTAAGAATGACAACTTGTTAAAGTTTCTGTATTTTGTCACTCACTGACTCACCGATCATCAAAAGTCCAAGGCACTTCTAGTAGACATAGAAGCTTGAAATTTAGAATGCAAATAGAGTTTAGTGTCTTAATCATGGGAAAATTTAAATATTTTATAATTTCGGTCCAGTTTTCCAAATACACCAACTGCATGAATAATAGTAGGAGAGCCCATTAGCTTACTTATAGCTGTAGATAGCATTGTCCCAGGTACATAACAAAAAGAGCTTGTAAATTTATAAAAAAAGGTTGGAAAAGAATATAATTATAAAAATAGGCACAAAAGTGTTGGGAGGATAGCAGATACGCGCGTAGAACCTCTTTTCTACGAATGACAATTATATTGTGTGTAATGTCATTGTTGATAAAAATAAAAGAATAAATATTTTTATGCAGTATTAAAGAGTCTTAATCTTTTATTATTTGATCAGGTTATGGGCCTCTCCCTGTCTGTTTAATGTAGTGTAGTAAAAATTTAAAATATATTAGTTGATTTTGATCTAAAAATTTTGTACACGGTTGCCGAAGTCTTTTATATTTCAGCGATATTTTCTTGACAAAATGTCATCAAACGGGTCGTTGGTACAAATTGAAAAACTTACTGGCCGAGATAGAAAAAAGGAATAGATTACAATTAGATATACGCACCTGTTGTACGATACACGTCGGTTAGATATCTCATAGTTAGAGCTGCAAAATACAATCTAGAAGTTCATCAAATGGACGCCACTACAGCATTTCTGCAAGGAGATGTTGATGAAGATATTTACATAACTCAACCACCCGCTTTTGATCGAAGAGAGAAAGTATGCCACTTACAGTAGACAGTGGAACAAAAAGATAAACTCTGTGTTGTTAAAAATTGGCATGAAACGATCAAAACTTGATCCTTGCATTTATTTTCGTATATTGGATAAAAATAAATATTTATTCATCTCTGTTTATGTCGACGATCTACTTTTATTTTATAATCGTCATGAAACTGACGAAGAAATAAAAAAGAAACTCAAACATAACTTTCCATACATTCAATTAAAGAAAGCCAAAAGAGAAGAAAAAATATTGAGAAACATACCTTATCAAGAAGCTATTGGGTGCTTATTATCACAAGGGATATAGCATATATTGTAAATTCTTTAAATCGGTATAATTGTCAACCCATTGCAGAGCATTGGACTACACTTAAGAGAGTCTTAAGATATTTAAAAGCCATCATTGATTATAAATTGACATATGATGGAAACTCAGAAGGCAACATTACAGGTTATTGTGATGCTGATTGGGCCAGTCATTCTGAAGACCGTAGATTCTGCACTGGATACGTTTTTATTTTTCAAGGTATTGCAATAAATTGGTGCTTTAAAAAACAGCTAACTATAGCCCTTTCGAGAACTGAATACATGTCAATGGCCACCGCTGTACAAGAAGCGATATGGCTGAAACAACTAGATGCAGAATTTTGGCCTGAATTATCAGCTATTCCTATTATTATTTATTGCGACAATCAAAGTGCCATTCGTATTTCAGGAAATGAATCATCAACGCAGCAAACACATCGATGTTCGCTATCACTTTATCAGCGAAAATATTATTGCCAAACAAGTTCTAATAAAATACCAAAGAAGTCAAAACATGACTGCGGACATTTTGGGTAAGGGACTGCGTAGACTAAAACATGAAGCTTTCAGTAGGGCGATGAGTCTGCGTTCAGGAGATATGCGCGAGTACCTCTTTTCTACGAATGAAATTATATTGTGTGTAATGTCATTGTTGATAAAATATAAAAGAATAAATATTTTTATGCTGCATTAAAGAGTCTTAATCTTTTATTATTTTATTAAAAAGTCATGTTACGGCGAAACATTGACGTGAGTCTCGGTTAGTTAATGGGTCTATCGATATAGTGCGAAAAGTAAAGATTGATCCCGAAAATTCAAAAATAATTAAGAATATATATATTACATTTAATAATTTACCTAATGTTTACGAACTTGGTCCCGTCAAAACTGAAATTATCAGTAGAGCCTATGTTCATCGCTAACAATTTACCATATGTATAGCTAGCATTGGCTATACATAAAAGGTCTAAATCTAAGTAATGCGCTGATGAATATAGGTTTTGCAGTGTTTACTTCCGGTCAAGCTTACGTGACACTTTCGACAGTTACAAATTTGTGAATACAACAGATTAAAAATTATTTACCGTCTAGACTTGTCAAAAATTGTGACATCCGAGAAAAAGCCATAGAGACAGGCAGTGGGCTTTGAGAAAAACTGTAGCTGAAGCTCAAAAAGTAGTACCGGAAATAAAATGAGGAAGATTCATACAATAATAAGAGAATATCATAAGACAAAGCCTTTGACAAAATTCTTTAGAATTAAATAGTACCAAAAAGTAGGACTCTTCAAAAAGAAGTGAGATGCCACCAAAAACATTCTGTAAAAAAACCCAAGTCTCGCAGCTCAGTCTTTCTACCGTAAAAAGTTGTGAGATGTATGTAATACCAAGTCGGTTAATCTATTAAGTCTCTACTTAAAGGACCTTCTGTCTTAAGTTATTATCATGCCAATATGAAAATATTTTACGTTTTAAACAAATAGATCGACTTGGACATCGCATAAAAACACAATGAATATGACAATTATATAAGATTCTCTAGTCTATCGCACCCCACACGATTGAATCTCTCATCTCCAAAACAAGTTATAAATGTATTATCTTTTCCAAGCAATTCATAGGATAACAACATGGCTCTGAATGTATTTAAACTAAACCGAGAAGTTGATACGGGTTTAGTGCAATTACATAATTCACTAATAAATACTCTTTTTCGCCATTCAAATTTCAGGAGCATTAAATTATTTGAAATACTTACCTCAATCATCATATTTGGAAGGACTCTGGTGAGAAATTCGGTTGCTAATACATACTAATAATCGAATCATGCGATGTCCAAGTCGATCTATTTGTTTAAAACGTAAAATATTTTCATATTGGCATGATAATAACTTAAGACAGAAGGTCCTTTAAGTAGAGACTTAATAGATTAACCGACTTGGTATTACATACATCTCACAACTTTTTACGGTAGAAAGACTGAGCTGCGAGACTTGGGTTTTTTTTACAGAATGTTTTTGGTGGCATATATATATATATATATATATATATATATATATATATATATATATATATATATATATATATATATATATATATATATATATATATATATATATATATATATATATATATATATATATATATATATATATATATATATATATATATATATATATATATATATATATATATATATATATATATATATATATATATATATCTATATATATATATATATATATATATATATATATATATATATATATATATATATATATATATATATATATATATATATATATATATATATATATATATATATATATATATATATATATATATATATATATATATATTATATATATATATATATATATATATATATATATATATATATATATATATATATATATATATATATATATATATATATATATATATATATATATATATATATATATATATATATATATATATATATATATATATATATATATATATATATATATATATATATATATATATATATATATATATATATAATATATATATATATATATATATATATATATATATATATATATATATATATATATATATATATATATATATATATATATATATATATATATATATATATATATATATATATATATATATATATATATATATATATATATATATATATATATATATATATATATATATATATATATATATATATATAATATTATATGAAATTTTTATACATATAATATTGAATATATAATTGTGTAGGGTGAATGTATAATGTGTAAAATATATAATAAATATTGAATATAATTTTATATATTAAATATAAAATATAATAAATACACATAATATGGTTACATATATTTTATAATATTACGCCTATACGTTATTACCTATCCCGTTTTAAATTATAATTGAAGTTAGTTAAAATATTTTAATATAATTTCCTTAAAAAACTAACTTACTTTAAAATATTATCCCTACACTTTTATTGTTACCCCTTTTTTTTTTTTTTTTTTATTTAAATGAAGCTTAAGCCTTAATTGTAGTCATATTGTATATCATATTATTTTGTTATATTGCGATGTATGTAGATCGCCGACTCGACGCGTCCCTGAACTTGACCGTAACTGGTTTCTTATCTCGCCAGTTGTTGTGGATTCATTGTTTATTACGAGTTTATTATTTTTTTAATATTTTAGTTGAGTTATTTGTTTACGTGATTTCTGATCTCGCCCGTTGGTAGTGGGTTCATTGTTTATTACGCGTTTATTAATTTTTAATATTTTAGTTCAGTTATTAGTTTACTTGATAATTTAAAATGGCTACTCATGATGAAACAGTAAAAAGTTCCTTATATACGGAAGGCGCAGAATATAGAAAAAATATAGTTGTGGTACGCTTTGTTTCTGATTGGATTGCCGATACCTCGGAACTTCTTGGCACTTCTTAAATACCTAGATTATTAGTTAGGTTCAAGGATTTAGATTCTCATTGTAATTTATTTGTAAACGCGTCCTCAGTGCTCCTGGGTGGGTTAGACCCGGCTATCGATTACCAAGAAATTAGTTATGTAAAAAAAGAAGTGCGTTTAGTAAATAAGAAAATAGACGACCTCCGGGTGCGTCAGTTAGAGTTGTGCCCACCTGCTCCCGTAGTTGATCCTGTCATGGCCAGTACACCCGTAAGAATGAGTAGTAGAAATATTACTGAGCGAACTCCTTATAATAGATTACCTGATTTACCTATCCCTAAGTTTGATGGACGTCCTGACTCCTGGATAAGTTTTATTGATCAGTTTGACAGTGTAGTAGATTCCCAACACCATTTAACCCCCACAATGAAATTACAGTACTTGGTTGGATCCTTAGCAGATGAACCTAAGCGGTTGTTGCTACATTTAAAAATTGAAGAAGGCAATTATGAAGTTGCTCGTGAGTTGTTGAAACAGCGGTATCACAATACACGGGTTCTTGCTGATACCTACATAACCCAGATACTTACCCTGCCGGAGATTTCGAATAAATTTACAGGTTTGCGCGCGGCCTTTTTGAACCCCTTGTTAACTGCCTATCGCTGTTTAGAACGTTTAGAGTTACCAGTCTCCTCATGGTCTTATATGTTAGTACATATATGTTTGACTAAGCTTCCCTCTGATTTGAAATCCCGTTTTGAGCGTTGTTATGGCGGTGACGCTGATGAATTACCTACCTTTAAAAATCTTACTACTTTTTTGGAAGACGAATGTCGTCACCATGACAACGTTGGCAACACCTCCCTTGTAGATTCTAACCTGACGAAATTTAAAAGTACTGTACCTAAACATACTTACTTTGCGGCTCCTCCCTCCCCTATATTAGATAATAGACAAAAAATGTTACCTGTAATAAATAATAGTAAAAAATGTTACCTGTGTGCTTCCTCTTCCCATTATCTCCGTGAATGTCCCGAATTTAGAGCTATGAATCCTAGAGAAAGATCGGGATTTGTAAAACATTCCCGGTTATGTTATAGGTGTTTGGACAAACATTCAATTCTTATGTGCAAGCGGGACTACAAATGTTCAACCTGCGGTCGCTCATCCCATCACACTATGCTATGTTTTAATGATTCCCGTAACCCAATGTATCCTACCTCATCCAATCGCAATTATAATTATAATTCTAAATTTATAAACGCAATTATCCGCGTACCTGTCCTTCTTCTACCCGCGGTCCCCATATGGGCGGGGGCCAGCATAAGAAATATTCCCCTTCGCAACTCCAGCGCTCCCCCCAACGACATTCCCAGAGAGCTTCTCCCCCCAGAGAAAATGCTCCGTCCCAACCTAGACAGGTTGAAAATAATATAAGATATCGTGATAATTCCTATAATAGGGAAGATAGACCCACATAGCTAGATACTTGTATTACTCCCCCTTCCCCTTGCCTGAATATCTCACCCAATTCTCTTATATTATTGCCTACTGTTAAATTACACGTTAAAACTGCTAGTGGTTATTATATTGAAGCGCGTGCCTTATGTGATACCGGTGCCCAGGGTTGCCTCATTACAACCGATCTTGTTGTTAATTACCTCAATTTGACCATCTCCCCCTCCTGTGCCCCTGTACGTGGCATAGGTAATATTCCTTTAGTGGTTTCCCGTGGTTCTATTTCCCTGTGTTTTAAACCTTTGTATAATTCCTTCCCTGAGGTGTCAACCTCTGCTATGGTTATAGATGTGCTTGCCGGTACGCATCCTGAGTTTGAGTTCCCTGAGTCTGTGTTTTTTCCTAGTAGTGATTTTTCCCTTGCTGACCCCACCTATAATAAGCCTGGCCCGATAGATATACTATTGGGTGCTGACGTGTTCGGCGCGCTTTTATTACAAGATAAAATATTTAACTTTAACGGCCTTACTGCTTTATCTACAATTTTTGGTTATATTGTTTGCGGTCCAGTCGCTGCCGATTATGGTGAATTAGAGCCCCCCATGACTGGAATATCCTTATCCCGTCTCATCGAGAAATTCTGGAAGGTCGAAGAGACCCCTCAACCCATGATTGCTAACCCCTTAGATAACGTGTGTGAGATATTTTTTAAAAGTACAACCTCCCGTCACACTGACGGTCGGTTCATTGTGAGACTCCCCTTCCTGAACGATCGACCTACTCTTGGAGAATCTAAACCTACAGCTATCCGTCGTTTCCTTGGCCTCGAGAAGCGTTTAAACGCGGACCCTAAATTACGTGATAAATATATTTCTTTTATGCGTGAGTATATTGAGTTAAATCATATGAGTGCTTATCCCTTCCCCTTACCCAGTGAACATTACTTTATTCCCCACCATGGTGTCTTAAAGACCGGAGACACATCTAAAATACGTGTTGTTTTTGATGGTAGTTGTCCCTCGTCTAACGGTATCTCACTTAATGAATGCCTACATAGTGGTCCTAAATTACAAAAGGACATTAGCCTAATCCTCCTTAACTTTCGTAAGCATGTCGTGTTTGTGGCAGACATACGCATGATGTTCCGTATGTCGTGGGTACATCAGGATGATCGTAAATACCAATTTATTTTATGGCGTGAATCCCCTTCTGATCCCTTACTCACCTATTCCCTAAATACTACAACTTACGGTTTGCGTTCTAGTCCTTACGTTGCAATGCGTACATTATTAGAGTTAGCTGAGCAGGAACGTGATACTTACCCCAAAGCTGCTGCAGTCCTAGAGAATGATGTATACGTTGATGACTGTCTTACTGGTTCGGATTCCCTTGAAAATGCTCGTATCCTTAAATCTGAACTTGAGAATATTATGACTTGTGGTGGTTACGAGCTTAGGAAATGGATTAGTAACAAACCTGAACTTCTCGCAGACTTACCTTCAGATCATCTGCAGCTGTCTCACTCTTTTCAAGATCCTGATAACCCTCAAACATTTGCAGTCCTCGGTGTCCTATAAAGGAACCCCACCAGTGATGCATTTACTTACCGTTTCATTTCAACCTACTGAGACAGTCACAAAGCGCAAGGTTTTGTCCTTAATAGCCAGAATTTATGATCCTTGCGGTTGGATATCCCCTGTTGTACTAAAAGCAAAATTATTTATACAGAAATTGTGGCTGTCTGGCCTTTCCTGGGATGATGTACTTACCCCTGAGCTAACCCTAGAATGGAACCTTTTTATTAGAAACCTTGAGTGTGTTAAAGATATTTCAATCCCGCGGCGTGTCTTTACTGACAGTTCCTTTTCCTATTCCATACATGGTTTCTGTGATGCGTCAGAATCTGCCTTTGCCGCAGTAGTGTATTTAAGAGCAGAAAATCCTTCAGGCCAGTGTTCAGTTCATCTCCTAATTTCTAAAACTAAAGTTGCCCCTATACGTACCCGATTGACTATACTTAAATTAGAATTACTTGGTGCTACCCTGCTTACTAAATTAATTAATCATGTTGTCCCTGAATTACGAAAGTCAATCCAGTTAGACTCCATCACTACCTGGACCGATAGTAAAATTGTGTTGGCCTGGCTTAAGACCCCTCCTCATAACTTACAAACCTTTGAAGCCAATCGAGTTTCCCAGATATCCTGCTCAGAAGTTCAATCAGAGTGGCGGCATATTCCTGGTAATGTGAATCCGAGCGATTGTGCATCCCGTGGATTAACAGCATCAACCTTACTTAAAAATTATTTATGGTGGTCCTGTACCTGGTTATTACTTCCTCACACCCAGTGGCCCGTTGCAGAGTCTAATACTGATTCTGATCCTAATCTTCCCGGACTTCGTTGTTTGTTAACCACTACTTCCTTACCTGCACCTGATCCATTATTCTTACTTGAACGTTTTAGTTCCTTTACAAAATTAATTGGCGTGACCTGTTATATGATGAGATTTGTAAATAAAACCCGAAACTTACCCGTTGAGCTATCTGTATCCTTATCTACCCAAGAAAGAAAGCGTGCACTCCTGTATTTAGTAAAAATAGTACAGTCTTATTGTTTTTCTGATGAGCTGAGTTTGTTAAAACGTGGCGTTTCCTTGCGGTCTTCCCTAAGACGACTCTCACTCTTTCTTGACAAGGAAGAAATCATCAGAGTCGGTGGTCGTTTACGAAACTCTAATCTTCCTTACGATGCTCGTCATCCTATACTCCTTCCTAAAAGGTGTCATTTTGTTACCTTATTGATATCCCATTACCACGTAGAAAATTGTCATGCTGGAGCCAATGCACTTCAAGCTTTATTATCCCGTGAGTTCTGGATATTGTCTGCTCGCAGAGCTATCCAGAATGTAATTTTTAAGTGCCTCCCTTGTTATCGCCTTAAAACTGCCACATCTCAACCTCCTATGGGTGAACTCCCTAGAGATCGTCTTACTCCTACCCGTGCCTTTGATGGTGTTGGAACAGATTTTGCCGGCCCATTCCTGACCAAAACCCAGGTGTTTAGAAATAAAAGATTAGTAAAGAGTTACCTTTGTGTTTTCGTGTGTCTTTCTACAAAGGCAGTCCACCTTGAAGTAGTTTCAGAATTATCAACCGAAGCCTTTATCGCTGCATTCTCTCGTTTTGTTTCCCGCCGCGGGCTCCCTAGTTTAGTAAGATCAGATTGCGGTAGAAATTATATAGGAGCTTCGAACTATTTAAGCGATGTTTATGATTTTTTAGTTAAAAATAAACTTGATATTAGTGATACCCTCGCTAAAAAGGGTATAAATTGGTTATTTGACCCACCTGCCTGCCCTCATTGGGGAGGATTGTTCGAAGCAGCCGTTAAATCTGCGAAAACCCACCTTAAAAGAGTGATTGGCGAAACTCCTTTAACGTTCGAGGAATTAACCATGATTTTTGCTAAAATTGAAGCGGTATTAAATTCCCGGCCGTTATGTCCCTTATCTAATGACCCTAACGATCTAGAAGTTTTGACGCCTGGTCATTTTTTGATTGGCCAACCTCTTAGTGCTTTGCCGGAGTATCCCTATAACAATGTAAAAATTAATCGTTTAACCCGTTTTCAAGTAGTGCAACAGATAACTCAACATTTTTGGTCGCGGTGGCAGTTAGAGTACCTATACACTCTGCAGACTAGGCAGAAGTGGACTGATCCAGTGAATCCTCCAACAGTAGGCGAGCTAGTCCTCATAAAAGATGATAATTTACCCCCTTTACAGTGGCGACGTGGTCGCATTTCCCAAATTTATCCTGGTAAAGATAGCGTTGTGCGTGTGGTCGATGTTAAGACATCGACAGGTATCCTAAAGAGAGCCTTAACCAAATTAGTTCGTCTACCTATTAGTTAGCTACTCCCATTTTCTCGTAAACATTAGATGTTTAGGGCGGGGGCTATGTTTGTTCATATATGGCAACCCCGACTAGTTTAGAGTCTTGTGCGAACACCCCGCGCGAGCGGTCAGTTGTAGTAGTAGTAGTTGTCGAGAAGTAAAAAAGGGGGCACGTGAGACGGCCGACGCGAGCGCACGTCCTTCCTGAATCTAATATTAATTAGCGGTGTGATTTTCCCTCAGCCTTATTTGATTTCCCTTTTGTGTATTCCCTCTTGATATTGAACCTGACAAAGACAAACCTACAAAAGATAATAGTGCAAGTAACCCTAAGTGAAGAAGACTAATGTGAAACATTCCATGGCGGCCGTGAACAATCAGTGTTTGTGTTGTGAATTATGAAGATAAGGTACTGTACAATTTTTATTATCCTAAGACCGACTATAAGGTAAATAATTAATAAATAACCTCCCCCTCAGCACGCTTCCACAATTGCGGCATCTTACCCTATTCAATATACATTTTTTGGTAGCAGAGCTTAATTGCCTACCCTATTCAATATATATTTTTTGGTAGCAGAACGCAGTTCATTATATTCATTATATAATACTATACATATATATATATATATATATATACGACACAATATTTACAATTCGAGAGGCCAAAAATTTGGTTTCAAGAAAGTCGTTCTGTAAATATCGCTTTGTATGGAAAATGCACAAGGGATATAAAAATAACTGATATGGAGATAAAGTCTAGCAACAATAGAGCTTGGCTGATAATTAGTTACACTGTCGTTATATCTACGGAATAACTAAAAGAGCGAATTAACAAGCGAAATTACCTTTCAACTTCTATATAATAACTACATATAATATATGAAATAATAATAACTTTAAATTTACCTTAAAATAACCTTTTTCATACGCAAATAATATAACGCTATACATGTACATCAGAATAAATTGAACTTTTCTCATTTTAAATACGTAGTAACTATAGAGCCAAAGCGGATAGACGACTATTTATATAATTTGAAGTAAAGTGAAATCTTACAGTACATAAAAACAAAAATATCTCAAACTTTACAGTTGTCTTTTATAATACAAATGTAAATTTTTAATACAGTTAGTTATATGTAAACTATATTGAAACTACAGCAAAAATCTGTGAATCAAAAATAACCACATAAAGTGAACTTGCCTTTAACAGATTGAGTATTAAATTGATATGTATCTTTAATTTTAGTTGGTACACATACAATGTATTGTAATAATATATGTGCGTGCACGCGATTATATATTGTAAAGTACAAGTTTCATAATTGTAGTCGAAAAATAAAATTTAAAAAATTGACAACGAAAAATTTACCATCGTGTGTAATAATTTCTTTAAAGACAATAGTAATAGTTAATATATCGATAGATCTTATATATCCCAGTTATTGATATTGTTCTTAGCTAGATCTTCTCCATCTTGACAAAAATGTACAATGGAACGGACAAAAAAATTATTTATAGGATTTCGTTCATATATGTCATCCCGATAACAGGTTTTCATTATATTTTTTTTTAGCTTCACGCTTTATACCGCATATTGCAGGGTAGGCAGAGGGAACTGCAGGAACCACATGAACCTAGTGTTAAAACACTCCGTTGCTTAGTTCCTGCTTTCACTGTCCCCACTTTCCGCCTTTTTCGAGGCATTGCGTGTTGAGTGGCGGAACTCAACGCTGCGCTTTGCCTAGTTTCCAGAGCGAAGAAAATGGAAATAGAAAAATCCATCTTCCCCGAGTGGGAATCGAACCCTCAAACCGTCGCGTTTACAGGCAGACACTTACGCCTCCGCGCCACGACGGCCCTCTTCATTATAATTTAAGACAGAAATGAGAATAAAAATTGTTATGTTATATTATATTAACTGATCTTAACTTATATAAATATTTTTTTAATAAACATGATATATATCTGCCACGTGGACAATACAAGGTTAAATCCGTTTATCCCAATTCCCGATAAATTTTGGTAAATTCTCTCCCACCTTACCTGCACTCCTCAAATATAACCATGCATTATAAAACTTAATTATTCAATCTTTTTGAACAACAAATATATACTTTACAGAGTATTTATTTATTTACTTAAGGATAGCTCACAAAACACACACTTATTCTAATAAAACAAACACATCATATAATTATGAGCTTAGTGCTGCTTTAATTACAAACCGCCACGACATGGTTTTAACAGTGTAGTGTAATTTAATAGTTACAAACTTAATAAACTAACTTCAAGTAATTAAATACTGTGACAATATTTTTTATAATTAATATATAAATAAGAGAAACATGAAAATAACATAAAAACCTTAACTATAAGTACGAAACAGCAAAGACATTTAATCATATTCTTTTTAAATACTTCTATGCTGTTTGAGAGGATATTCACAGTATTCTCCGGAATTTTTGCCATCCTGTTATACTGTAAGCTACTCAAAGTAGCATTTAGACCTAACTTGGACTTATTATACTTATCTGCACGGGGTAACTTTGGAGGTGTATTTATATTAATTTTTTCTAACAAAAAAGGGCAATCCAAGTAACCGTTGACTATTGTCCCGTTACCGTGTAGTTGAAGTATAGTGTAATTTTTTATTTTGATTCCTAAAATAACTTATTTATCAGCTTAAGGTCCCTTAGAAGATTGTTTATCCTGGGTATATCAATAATTATTTATACAATTTTATCTTGTATTCGGAACTGTATGATAATGACCATAAATGTAAAAAGGGCGCCGCTTACCTGAAAAGTTAACGTAAGTTTTCAGATTAGTCCTGCATTTTGTTTATCACCAGTAAGTTAAAATATTGGTCAGAAGAATATTGTGTTTTTGATGTAGAGAAAGAATGATATAAAGGGAATTGTTACTTTGCTATATTCCTTACACATTACAGCATTGAATATATATAAATACAAATAGTATAGATGTATAACAGTATGTACAACTTACTACCACTAGCTGATGTCTTGTAAATACGCACATCCCAAGAGGATAAATTACTGGTATATTGTTAATCAATAGTCGATCAGAAAAATTGCATAATTCTCTTCTTAACTTTAAGTTTGAAGCACATATAACGTGGCTGGTCATTATTTGAAGAGCCTGCAACTACAATATAGGTCACACAGTTGTAATTAAGAAAGTCCGTTCCCTGTGCTGGGGGCAGAATTCAACATCACGCTCTTCTTTGTTACCAGAGTGGTGGAAATAAAAATAATTCATTCATTAGAGTGGTAAACAGGTAACGTGCTTGACCCACAAGCATCGTATTTACATAATTTATATTTTTTTTAGCTTTTGTACCTTCACTTGAGTCTGGTGACAGGAATCAATGAATATCAATATCATATATCCTCGAACCAATATCCAAATTATCTCCAATATATTATTCAGTAAGAACGAGATTGTGAAATTCCCTTAAATTTGAACATAAAACTTAATTATACTGTTGTTATAGAGCAAACTTAGTTTCAGTTTAGTTTAATTTAAGATATGCATATTTTAGGCCAAAATATGAAATAGCGCGCTTCAAAGTAATTCAAAAAAGTGCCATGCAAATTAAAAATGCCATCTTGTATTCTCAGACATAGTTTTTATTGCGTGCGTATACACACAATATCGCTACTAGTTGTTAAGCACACCTAAATAGTAATATGGCTTCATATAATTTAACACTAATGCGCTCTCTATTTGTTATTTATTTAAGTGAAATTTAATAAAAAAACGTTTATTTCAATTTAGCAGTGATACCTTCAGCCATAAATGATGATAGTATAAGAAACAAAGCGTCCATAATGTCAACTAGCCTAAATGTAAATAAGCATAATATAAGAACTCCATCCTGTTTTTCAATTTTCTTAATAAGTTTACATATAGAAACATATGTTTGGGATAGGCGTCGCATTGAAACGTATGTGGAATTTATTGTTCGACAATCCAGCGCATCTAAAAAATACAAAATATAATACTGATGTCATGTGTTTGACTATTGATTCTTTATTATTTGCTTGCACTTTACACTTGACACTTCTGGGTGATGTGACATACATGCATATGCCACGCGTCAACGCGTCTGCTAGCATAACAGATAAAATATATTTTTATCAACGAAAGCTTTTATCAAATAATACTCACCATATAAAATATTCTTGAAAGGTAATTCCTGTAAGCGGTCACTAAGAGTGTCTATTGTGCTATTAATATAATACACGACAAACATAAACCGAAACTGCAGCAGTATTATAAATTGTTGAAATATGAAGTATAATAAATGTTTTAAAACAACAGACACTAGAAAAAAATGTATAATATAATGTAATTCTTAGGTGTAATATAAAAAATTTATTTATCATGATAATTATCTAAAATAAAGATCGAAAGTTGAAAGTGAAGTTGATTGAAACGGAATGTGACGCTAAAGGATTTAGAATTGAAAAAGGCTTTTTAGTAAATTTTTAAGCCTAGCCTTTTTTCTCAAATATAATACAGTCAGAGGAATTATAGGTGAGTTAATTAAGAAAGTAAGGCCAAGTGCGAATAATACTCGGGCACTGAGGGTTCCCTATAAACTTAAATTTCGTTTCTACACATTTTGTATGAAACGAATTATAAATATAGATTGATGATCATTTTCATCATATCTGTGTGAAACTTATAGATTCTCAAGTAACGGAGTGTCTTAACACTAGGTTCATATGGTTCCTGCAGTTCCCTCTGCCTACCCTGCCATGTGCGGGATAAAGCGTGAAGCTAAAAAAAAAAAAACTTTCAGATTTTCCCTTATGTATATACAGTCCCCTGTGTATTTAGACATGTCCGAGTACCCGTAATACAAATGTACACTTCTTGAACGAATGTAGGTCTGGAGTATGTTCATATTTTTTCATATTATTCCTTACTTATTATGAAATTTGATAGTTTAATTTTTAAATTTGTAGTTTCATTTTTAAGTGCATAGAATTTAAGAGTCGGGTGGCGTAGAGTTTGATAAAATCTTTTTTCTATGCTTCAATAGGTTATCGGTTGGGACATTTAAATATAAATATTAATTTAATTCATCTGGATAATGTTGTAAGTGTTCTTGACATATAAACAGACAAAGAGACAGACGAATACAAAGGAATTCATCTTAAAAACGTATGTTTAGAAATTTTGTATTATTTTACTAAATTACTTACGATCCGTAGTGTTTATCAACATATCTCGTATTAAGTCAATCACATAAATAGATCCAAAAATACCGATGACTAATAATAGCCCTCCTACAAGTACATTTGCATGTTTGATCCTGACAGTGACAAAATTGCTGTGCATTTCCTGATGAAGCTATATATATAATATTATTAAAAATAAAGAATAATATAAATTACATGATGAAATTTATAAAAAATATTATTTTATTTTAATCTGATAGTCATTTTCTTTTTACACTACATGTCTGCATCATCGCTGCATAAGAAGAAATATCAAAACACAAGTTACTGCTTTCTCCACTTTAAATCAGAATTTGATTAAGAATTTCGTTTAGCTTACCTCGTGTATCACATTCATGTATCCAATAAAAATTTTTATTTTATTCAAAATTCCAAAAGCGTAACCATACATGATGCCAGTGGTGAGACTAAAATGGATGACATGAATCATAAAAGATATACCAGTACGGACACGAATCTCTTTTTCCTTTGAGGTGAAGAACAAGTTGTATAATAAACACGTCAAGTTTGTTGAAACTGAAAAAAAAAATAGGTATACGCACTTTAATTTAGAATTTAATACTTAGTAAATAAACTACTTTAATTTAGACTACGCACTTTAATTTAGAATTTAATACTTAGTAAATAAATTATATAGTTACGATAAGCTGTATAGTATACGATAAACTATATATGTAGTAAATAAGTATTAGTTACGATAAGCTAAGGAGACGTTGTAGAAAAATGTTAGTAAACAATTCATTTCAACCGTGTCCTAATGGGAATTATCCAAATATTGGCAATATATTTAATAAAATAGCAGTATCTCTTGCTAAATGTTTTGTTTTTGGCAAAGTTTGCTCCCTACAAAAATGCTAACATAATATAAAAATTTCGACGCAGCCTGATGAAGAACGGACGGCTTCCATGAAGTGTGGGCTTAAATTATTTTTATATAGTTTATTTACTGAAATAAAGCGGGGTTGGTATTTAAGCAGACTGATGCTTAAATAAACTATGCTTGATTAGTATCAAAATATGTTTTGATTTATTATTTTAGAATTAATTAATCAATATTGAGGGCCGTCGCGGTGCAGAGGGCTCGATTCCAACACGGGGAAAATGGATTTTTCTATTTCTATTTTCTTCGCTCTGGAAACTAGGTAAAGCGCGAGAAAAAGGTGAAAAGCGGGGACGGAGAAAGCAGGGACAAAGCAGCAGAGGTTCATGGCAGAGGCATGTGGTTCCTGCAGTTCCCTCTACCTACTCTGCAATATGCGGGATAAAGCGTGAATTTAAACAAAATATATTTTCATAAATATCAATTACGTTACATCAATTTAAATAGTAATAATTCGGGTCAAGATTTAAATTGACGCACAAATTTCGGACATAAGGTAATTCTAAGAAACTTACGCAATGTAAATACAAAAACAAAACTTATTACGACGTATCTCCGATTAGGAATTATACAAAAATGCTGAGAAGGCCTTCTTTCAGAACGTAAAGTAGCTGGGGCGATGCCATACAACCTCCATATGAACAACATTCTCGCCAACTGATCAGGAATGACACCTTCTTCTTTTTCTTTTTCTTTTATCATCTGAAATTAATATTCATTAGTATGTTACTTTTATTTTCTAGAATATATATGTTAAAAAAATAGGTTTGTATCTATATACATATGTATAAAAAAGAAAGTAAAATACTGGAGCTATCAGGCGTCAATAGCGGCGACAAGTATGGGCATTCTAGAATTTGCACACAAATTGCTTGGTTTTGGAGGTGGCTACTGCAGTAAGCCAAGTCAGTGGTTGCAAGACTGAAGCCACCAAACTGAGTATCCGTCAGAATCAGAATGAGTGCCGCAACGGTCCACTGTCCAGTTCAGCAGTCGTAACAAGTTATAAGTGACCGGGTTAATTTTGTTACAGCATGGATCTAGCTCATCTACATTCGAATTTAAAGTAGTTAATTTTAGTTTAGTTTTGTATCCGCTTATGAGAACTGTTAGATGGACATTGTCCACAACCACACTGTTAGATGGACATTGACAAGTAATCAAAACGCTACGTCCAGTTTTCTGTTGCAACGACAACTTTGAGTGTTGAGATACTCTCTGAGAGAGTAATTGCCTCTGATTTATCTGTCATCAATCGAACAATCTGAGGAGGCCACCGTAGATGAATCGAGACCCAGCCCTGGCATATCACATTGATGGTTGGCGAGTGCGGGATGACGTATAGATTCTCCCGGACCTGGGTCTCTCGGGCCCATAATACCTTACGTGCCAGAATGTGAGTACCATTCTCTACATATTTGGCCTAAGCCATAATTCTACTCCGGGTAATTTACCAATCAATTATATCAGTCGTACCTTCAATATCTTAATTTTCCATATATTGCTTAACATTTTCAAATTAAAAACAGTAGTGGCACAGATCTGACTGAGCTTTTTATTACAAAGTAAGTAAAAAGTAAAATTTATGGATTGCTTTCTGATTAAAACGATGATAAAAAATTAAAAGCATTTGTACGATTATGATATTTTAGATAATTTTTAAATAGTAATAACTTTACAATATTATTGTTTCAAATTTTGCTAGAAGATATTAGGACAGAAAACTATTGAATGAGACTAATACCAGTATAAGAAATAATTAATTATTTATCCCGCACATTGATATTTCTCCAGGAGAGCACATAAATAGGCATGATCCTTGTATAATTTTCTTTGTCAAACAATACTTCCTGAGATAAGACAAATTTCTCACTATAACTACTTACCACTGACTACTATCATCAAATGATCTTATTAAATTCATCTGTCATGTACAGAATTATTCCTATAAATATTATAGAGGTGAGATCCTTATAATTTTATTTGATCCTATATAAAACAAAATGTTATTCAATGTAAGGCAGCATCACCATCGGTATACGCATGACATATATACGTATTATTCATAATTAAACGATAATATAATTAAGTAACAAACTTTATAATGTAGAATCAGTCAGTATATCAAAATTCAGTATAGCAACAAAAACATTTAATGTTTTTTGTTACTTGCTTACACTCGTTAACTAAATGGTTTAGTTATTCCTAAAACTTGCTATGTTCATACTTTGCTACGACAATTTTGACATCAGTTATTGTAAGATATTGATCTATTTCATAAATTATAAGATTCTTATCTGGAATAACTTCAAATCGTCCACCAAATATTTTTCTTTGTTGTTAGTGGTAAGTAAATAATGTTTTTAGAGCAAATATAAATTATTAAAATATTGGATGAAATATTACCTAATATGCTTAAACATCGTTTATAGATGTTTTTAATTATTTATTAATTTATTTTGACGTTTACCTTTATATATATATATATATATATATATATATATATATATATATATATATATATATATATATATATATATATATATATATATATATATATATATATATATATATATATATATATATATATATATATACATATACATATATATATATATATATATATATATATATATATATATATATATATATATATATATATATATATATATATATATATATATACATATATATATATATATATATATATACATATATATATATATATATATATATATATATATATATATATATATATATATATATATATATATATATATATATATATATATATATATATATATATATATATATATGTATATATATATATATATATATATATATATATATATTGATTTTGATGTCATATATAGAAAGGGCAAACGTATGTCGCATGTAGACTTCTTTTCGCGAAACCCGCGAAACCCGCGAAACCATCGTGTTAGTCCAAAATGCGTTGACGTAACTGAGCTTTCCCCTAACTGGCTCCAAGCGAAACAACAGCGCGACGCTGAGATTTCAAAAATAATAACTGACTTAGTTAGAAAATCGTTTAGATGAACAAATAGCAAAAACTTATGTGGTACAATCAGTTTCAGTTTCATCAGTTGCATCAGTTTTTGGTTGCTAAAAAATTCATTGATAATTGCGTTACATGTTAAGATATATATATATATATATATATATATATATATATATATATATATATATATATATATATATATATATATATATATATATATATATATATATATATATATATATATATATATATATATATATATATATATATATATATATATATATATATATATATATATATATATATATATATATATATATATATATATATATATATATATATATATATATATATATATATATATATATATATACATATATACATATATACATATATACATATATACATATATACATATATACATATATACATATATACATATATACATATATATATATATATACATATATATATATATATATATATATATATATATATATATATATATATATATATATATATATATATATATATATATATATATATATATATATATATATATATATGTATATATTTATATATCGCAACCGGGTGAATTATCACCCGGTTGCGTTATATGTCAACGCCATCTAGTGGTACATGTTGGCAACTGCATTATTGAATCATTTCCGGAACGCCAGCGCCACGTAGCGGCACTCGATGGAGTTTATGTAAGCGTGCGCCAGAGGGAAACGTCGGACATCACTGCTCTCCGAGCGTTCGGCGCGTGCGGTCACAGAACCATCGCGCATTCCGGTTACCTACTTAAACTGTTGCGGAGTGATTATACTGTGGTTGATTGTACATGTGTGTTTTTTTTGATCCTACTTCAACCACTGATAGACGCCCACATAAGAAAACTATTTACTATAGCTGTGGTGATGGCCCTACGCCGTCATCAGAGACGAAGATAGAGTTCTTGGGATTCAAAGTAGAGTCCGGTCAGATTAAACCCAATCGTAGAAAGGTAGAGGCCTTAACTGCTTTACCGCCCCCTGAAACGGTGACTCAACTACGACAGTTTATAGGTCTAGCGTCTTATTTTCGACAGTTTATCAAAGATTTCTCTAAAATAATGGCACCCTTGTACCGATTAACTTCATTGAAAGGCGAATTAAATTGGAAACCTGAACATGAAGTCATTCGTCAAAAAGTAATTTCTGTTCTAACGAGTGACCCTATATTGTCGATCTATGATCCAGAGCTTCCGGTAGAGCTGCATACAGCAATCTTGTTTCAAGTCAAAGATAATAAACGTAGTGTAGTAGCTTATTTCAGTAAAAGAACATTTCCAGCAGAAAGCCAGTATCACTCGTACGATCTTGAAACTCTCGCTGTTGTAAATTCTATCAAGCATTTTAGGCAATATCTTCATGGCAAAAAGTTTACCGTCTTTACTGATTGTAAGTCGTTAAAATCTTCTCAAGCTAAAAAGGAGCTTACTCCTCGGGCGCATAGATGGTGGTCCTTTCTGTAGTCATTTGATTTTGATGTCATATATAGAAAGGGCAAACGTATGTCGCATGTAGACTTCTTTTCGCGAAACCCTTTGTCACTTGATTCAAAAACAGTACATCGTGTTAGTCCAAAATACGTTGACGTAACTGAGCTTTCCCCTAACTGGCTCCAAGCGAAACAACAGCGCGACGCTGAGATTTCAAAAATAATAACTGACTTAGTTAGAAAATATATGTATATATATATATATATATATATATATATATATATATATATATATATATATATATATATATATATATATATATATATATATATATATATATATATATATACACACTTCTTATATATATATATATATATATATATATATATATATATATATATATATATATATATATATATATATATATATATATATATATATATATATATATATATATATATATATATATATATATATATATATATATATATATATATATATATATATATATATATATATATATATGCACACTTCTTACTTACTTCGAAGTTTGGAAGTATACGACAAAACCAACATATATTGCTTGTAGCCTCTTCGATGTGAGAGCTATCTTACTCAAAAGTATTTTCTTTACTTTGAGCCAGTTCATTTTGAGGTAGACATGTTTCATTGAATAAATTCATCAATCGTAATTCTTGGTTAATCACAGTAAATATAATCAATTTTACGTGACGTTCTTTTGCTTATTTCAGCTTAATTATGACAATTAACTATTTAACTATTTTTACAAAAAAACTATAAACTTGTTCAAAATAAAACAAAAAAAAAATTGTACTATAAATAAACGTAGAATATAAGCTATATTATTTATACATATTATACCCACATAAAATTACAAAACATACAAAATAATCTAACTAGCATCCAAAAAATTAAAGAAGTTATTTACATTTAAGTTAGGAATTTACATTAAACCCAATATGTCTTAAAGATAACTTATCTATTATGCTTAATTATTACTATTAGGGTCACACTTGGTCTCTAGCGGAATAGCATTATACGCCCAACGCAGGTTGTACACAACAACTGTCACTAATCTCTTCATCTTGTCTTCTTCATTTCATTCTGTTGTCTTTAATTTGTGTGTCCCTATCAATATTATTGATTCTGCTTCCAAAGATGAACAGTAGCCTTCGTATCTACTTATTTGTATATTATTTAGAAATCACTATTAAAGTGAACTACGTAACAAAAATAAAATGTTCAAAATTCCATCCACGGTCATTTGGGTGGAAGAACCTTGAGATTATCAACAAATATGATAAAAATATGATAACCTACTTTTTTGTCAGTATAAATGATTAAAGATTATTTTTACATTGTTTGTATTAGTGTAATTTTATTTTATTTTTACTTTTAAACAAAATACTCAATATACTCAATATACCCTTAAGAATGAATATTGATGATATTGTTAATAATAAAACTACTGATAAGATAACAACTACTAGTTCAAGCTCAAAGTATTCAGCGCTCGATATGTTGGCACCACGTGCTCTCAATTGTTTCGCTCCTTTATTCCTTATAACATATTCAGACCACCACAACGCGCGCTCTAGAGGTGACTCTGGTTGATCTTGTATTAGTTTCCGAAACTTAATAATATTCTCACGATACCTAAAAAATCGACGTTTTAATTTCAATATATAGTTCTTTTTACACACTGCTTAAAAAATCCAACATATTTAATATTAGTACCGCACCTTGTGTTATTTAAAACAGTTTCAATTGCATTTTTAAATTCATATTCAGTAAGGGTTGCTATTTCCACCTTAGTTCCGATACCATGTTTAACATATTTCTCTGCATTATACCATTGGTCGCCTAACATTGGTACTGCTACAAGAGGAACACCAGCTGATATAGCTTCGTCTGTTGATTGGAGACCAGCTTGTGTAATAAATACTTTCACCTTCGGATGTCCTTGAATTAATATTGAAATGTCAGTAGAAATCTACCGCTCAAGGCAGGTAGCATTCAATAATTAGAAATTTTGTTGCCATAGAAATTTGATACAGCATATTTAAAACTAATCTAATAATTTGCACACTTCAAAATTTGAGTTAAATTTTCTTTAAAATATATCAAACTTACTTAGTAAATCTGACTGTGGATACCATTTAGAAATTTGGATATTGTCAGCTTTTCCTGGAAGTTCATCGTCGTTCCATTTCCACAAGACATCATAAGGGAGATTAGAAAGAACTTTCACCATAATTTGTAATTTATCTGTCGGCAACATTTGCGGTAATATGTTGGTTCCAAAACTCAAATATATGACACCTCTTTCTGATTTTTCTAAATATTTTTTAAGATCCTAAAAACGTACATTTTATTAAAAGATATTTAAAGTAGTCTTATATTAATTCTCATAGATTTAAAGATTATTAATTAACATATCATATAACATATCAATAACATAACATATCTCCTGTTAAATAATTAGTCAAATAATTATATATTACAGCATTTATAAAAAGAGAATCTAAATTATTTATAAATAGTATAGAATATTTGTAATTTTTTTTTTATTTTTTACCTGTGGTAATTCTTTTTGTGGAAGCTGATGTATGCCTCCCATATAGACAACACTCGGGGATACTGGTTGGTTGTCAGCCCAAATAGAATTGAGATTTATAAATAGCATATGGACATTATTATACAACTCACTTAATGGAGGAATGTCTGGTCCAAAATATTTTTGCAAAAGCTTATTTTCATAATCTTCATTTGAATAAACAACATACTTATAACAATAATGATAGTACAAATTATTTAATTTTTCCCACATATTTAAATTATAAATTTTTCTGTGAATAAATGACGGGTACAGAATTGGGTGTGTTGGAGATCCTAGAAGGTCATGGTTATTAAAAAAAGCTCCCATCGAGCTAACCAAAATCACTGGTGCATGAAAAGCATAAGAAAACGCTATAGCTGGATGCATGACTGCTTCAATTAGAATCAAGTCAAATGTGTGTTTATCTTGAGATAATAACTCTTTAACTTCTGCGGTCTGTAACTGAGCTTCTAGAAGAGCAGACAATATCAAAGATCCTTCTTTTATCTCAGAACAAGTTTGAACATCTTGGTCAACTTTATAATTGGCTTGAAAATTCTTTTGTAAAGTTGCATAAGATACGTTTCGCACATCTATTTCCTTATAATTCGAAGGAGCTTTTCCACTAGGATATGCTGGATCTGTCGTGATCACTGTCAAATCATGACCTCTCTTTGCAAGCTCTTGGCTGAGTTTTCTAAAAACCACTTGATGGCTAATCGATGGCATAGAAAAAACTCCTAATATTTTTCCAGATTCTACACTGAACATATTAATTGAAATCAGTATTATTATTATTTTTACAGCCATTTTCAAAAACACACCTGTTGTTTTGTTTAACAGAATAATAATAATAATATAGGAAAAATGAAGCCTTTATATATGCGAGAGAACTCATAATCGCCTTTGACAACGTGCTTGTCTTACTGATAAAAATTTATCAGTTGAATGCTATGAAATCAACTGTTATATCAAAGTTGTAGTATTACCGCACTAAGATACACTTGCACACACACACACACACACACACACACACTTGCACATACATATTAGAAATTTGTGTCAGTAATTGTTATAATAAATATATCTATTACGAAAAAATATTTACACTACAAAATAAAATAACATTGTAATTAACAATTATCATAAAAAAATGTCTTATTAAATTAAAACAAGCGAAGCGTATATAATAGTTATGAAAAAATAAACGTTAAAAACTACTTTTGTCCATCTAATGTTTTATATATAGACATAGATAATAACAATAATAATAAGCCCCTCAAAGCCATACGTCCTAGTCGACTATCAGACTTACATTGGAGGCGGAAAGCGATTGATAAGTTACTGGCGCGGCTAATATGGCAATTGAAACCCAAAAAAAATTGAGACAAGATCGAAAAGTCGTATAGGGTCGCTGCTAGGGGGCGATCGCCGGCACCTGGAGCTGACGTTGACGTTGAGCGTTGAATAGGCAAGCGCTCACCGGTTCACCCGAAAATACTACAGCCAACCCGTTACATGCATTACCAACTTCATCTGTCATAGAACCATTTAGTCCAAGTACAATGTCTTATATACCTTCACCGTCTATTGGGAGACGAAGATTTTAGGGATTGAGAAAATCTCACCTTTGATGTTGCGCAGGCAATCCTTCGGACCTTTTATCTGCGTCCACAAAGGCTGGAAAACCCAGAGTTCGCATAAGGTCACCAAAAGTAAATATATTTATGATGCACATATTATTATATCACCAAATTAGAGACAAATTTGGCTACATTACGACAACTTTTACATCAAAAATTCATTTAAGAATATCCGGGAATAAATGTTACGGAACCAAAACCATAATTCATAATTAGTTATTTATTTTATTTATGTTTTTTTTTCCTCGCTACCTACGACGTGACGTACGTTGTTTGGGCGACGTTGAAGCTCATTTAACAATGGTTTCAACACAAGCTGAGTGGTTTACCAATTTGGGCATCACATTATTTTTGTTTTTTGTTACTTTATATATCTTTTTTTTTTTTTTTTTTTTTTTTTTTTTTTTTAGCTTCACGCTTTATCCCGCACAAGGCAGGGTAGGCAGAGGGAACTGCAGGGACCGTGGGAACCTAGTGTTAAGACACTCCGTTGCTTAGTCCCTGCTTTCTCCGTCCCCGCTTTCCGCCGTTTTCGAGGCATTGCGTGTTGAGTGGCGGAACTCAACGCCGCGCTTTGCCTAGTTTGCCAGAGCGAAGAAAATGGAAATAGAAAAATCCATCTTCTCCGACTGGGGATCGAACCCAGTAACCGTCGCGTTACAGGCAGACGTTGCGCCTCTGCGCCACGACGGTCCTCATATATCTCTGTTAATTATATGTACAATGTGTATGTCCAAATAGAGATTTTTTCGATTTTGATTTGATTTGAAAGGTAGCCAACCAAAGGAGAGTTATCGTTAGGAATAAACTATTAAGTACGGAAATTTTAAACAAATTGAAAGAAGAAGTAAAGACTAAACTACTAAACTACATATCCACCGCTGGCTTATTCATACACATGAATGAATGTACACAATCCAGAAGCTCAAAACCACTATTATACGCGTTCATTCTAAAACACAAGGGCATACTGATCCAAATGATACATACTTCCCGCATGCACTATCCACATAATATTAAAACTCAGATATGTAGATATACACCCAAACCGAAATGACACTATTAATTGAAAATGGAGCAGAATCCCCTCATCCCCTCAACAATAGTTGGCAGTAGAAACTAAAATGCGGTAACAAGCCTGGATAAAAAATTATACAGCGTTAACATAAATTAAAATATAGCAAACATCTTCTCAAACTAGTTAATATCATTAATAATAGTCTTCTACAATAATACATAACAATTGACTCAAAACTTAGTTATATTCATACATTGATATACTGTACTGCATCAGTTATATCACAGGATATAAAATGGTAGACAATAACAGACCTATACAAGATTCACAAAATCATAAACTCGCGTGGCAAATAAGATTGGAAATACAAATAATTAAGTTAAGATCAGACATAGGTAGACTTACTCAATACATAACCAAGATCAAAAAAGAGAAAGATATAGTAACAGCAATATTCATTAACACAAATATATACTAGAGACGAAGCGTAGGGTTTTTACATAATAAAGGGCAAAATACATGCTGGTGATTGTTTAATTGTAGACTCTGATGGTGGGAATCAAATTATAAAGGCGATTGAACCAAATGAAATGCATAAAAATCTGGGATATGAACAAATTCTTTATTTGTTCATATCCCAGATTTTTATGTATCATAAATATATTAAAGCTAAAGTTACATCGGAGTGTAAAAGAAGACTAAATAATATTTGTAGAAGCAGATTAACTGGAAAACATATAGTAAAAGTGCAATACAAGAACCCGAGGTACAACGTCTCATTGTGGGGGCCAATCTAGTGAGAGGCGAGTCACTTTGACTGTCCGTCGACCTTTCAATTTGAGATTGTTGAAATAGCGGACGTTCGTTAGTTTCATTCAATAGCCCAGTACTCAATCCATCCAAACCCCATTTCATAGTATTACTCTAGTTTTTCATAATCTTCATAGCTCCTACGCATTATCTCTGGGCAATCACCTATGAATACTCAGAGATGGATCCCGGTTGATGCATCACAGTAAAATCGTAAAATCTTTAATAATAATAATAATAATAATAACTCTTTATTGCACATAAAACATAGAAAGTAAAAGAAAAGGTACAAGTCGATATAGGTATCATATGTACAACGGCCTTATCACTGCAAGTGATCTCTTACAGGCAACCATTTAGAAATAGTAAGACAGTAAAGGACACGGAAGAGTGCATAAAATAAACGTTAAAATAGATTGAATATACAAACACGTACATATCAATACATACATACTACCATACATACATACTACCATACATACATACTACCATACATACATACTACCATACATAAATACATACATACATGTCTGCATGTGGACCGATTGAGGACCGTCGTGGCGCAGAGGCGTAAGCGTCTGCCTGTAAACGCGATGGTTTGAAGGTTCGATTCCCACTCGGGGAAGATGGATTTTTCTATTTCCATTTTCTTTGCTCTGGCAACTAGGCAAAGTGCGGCGTCGAGTTCCGCCATTCAACACGCAATGCCTCGAAAAAGGCGGAAAGTAGGGATGGAGAAAGCAGAAACTAAGCAACAGAGTCTTAACACTAGGTTCAAATGGTTTCTGCAGTTCCCTCTGCCTACCCTGCAATATGCGGGATAAAGCGTGAAGCTAGAAAAAAAAATGTGTACATGTGTACATATAAATATACATACATATAAATGAAATGCATACATGCAGGAGACTACTATGTTAAATAGTACTTTTTAAGCCGATGTTTGAATATTGATATCGTCTGAGATTTTCTAATTTTCTCCGGCAACGCATTGCAGAGCTTTACAATTTTGATGGTAAAAGAGTCTCCATAGCATTTAGTGTGGGAAAGAGGAATTTTTAGGAGATTGTTGTTGCGGGAACGGGGATGCTGGGAGTGAAGGATACTGTAAAAGAGAGTAAATGAATGTGTCCAAACGACTTACCAGGTGTTAATAACTTGTAAATTGGAATTAATACTTTCAATTGCTCTGAGTTAGTCACTTATAGAAGCAGTCTGATAAATCTGTAAATCATCAGCATAGAGATGATATGAAGATGTTATGTGGTGAGTAAAAGTGTTAAAAAAATGGAAAACAGTAATGGAGACAGTATACTACCTTGTGGAACACCTGCTGAGATGTGACATTGAGAATTTTGCTGCCCATCAGACTTAATACACTGAGTACGCCTACGGAGATAAGAAAAAAACCATTCAGTTGCTTTTCTGGAAAAGTTTATAGATCTTAGAATGGCTCAAAAAATATCAAAGTTTACTGTATTGAAAGCATTCGAAAAATCCAACAGCACAAGAATAGTAACTTGCTGATTGTCAATCCCATATCTTATATCATCGCAGACCTTATTGAGTCCAATTACTGTGCTGTGCTGAGACGGAATCCGACTGGAACAATATAATTGTTTATGTACTATGCCCTCTAGGACTTTAGAAAGGAATGGGATAATCAGGGAATTCACTAGAGGAAAAGGAACAATTGAAAGTGTAACACAAAATAATAAGGACAGGATTGAGAGTAGGTAGAATCATACGTCTACATATGTCATCGCAGCCAATAGCATCAGATTTGATGGCTACCACGTATTTTCATATTTCTGCTGTTATGATAGATGTAAACAGGAAGGGGATGGTCCCCTTCTTGTTTGCAGGAACAGGAAGTGAGGATAACGTTTGGAGGGTTTTCATTTTTGTGCTATTATCGATCAGATCGATAGCCGTATAATATTTATTCAGCATGTCCAAATCCGTACAGCTGTAGTAAAGGTAGGAAATAAATTAAAAAATGTAACATTTGTGAAGTGAATTGTGCTCAACTGGCACGCTCGAAACGCCATAACTAAAGAGGAGAAGAATTTTAAAAACAAACTTCGAGACGTTTTCGTTGAAAGTTCATAACATTTTTCTTTATTACGTTTCAGTAAGGAGTTGAAATTAAAATTATTACTAACAATAAGCAAAAAGTGTTTAAAACGCGCCCTTTTAAAATGCATTAACGAGAATAAAAATAAATATCCGGCCTGGTTGACGAAACACAAATATCCTCAGGGATTCTATACTGTTTCTCATACGTGTCCATCACAAGTATCCAATCAGGAGCTGAATCTTATGTGGAGAAAGGCTTTTGTATAAGTTTTTATAAGAACATTCTTTCACAAACTCTATTTAACATTTGCTGGTTGTTATGTTTCTCTGTGCTCTTGCTACTGAAAGACTATCGGCTTCACGTATGATTTCTAGTACTTTGTCATGGCGCCAAGTATTGACCACTATCCAAGAGTACCCTTCACCCCACTAGCATATGTTTAGCTGTCCCCACTGCCTCTTTACAGATGAAACAAGATTTATCGTTAGCTTTACCCCATCACACTAAATTACTTTGATTTGGAAGAGTCATTTGGAATGCATTCACATAAAATTTTAATAGTGCTTGAGATCAGTCGTGAATTAAGGTGCGCTATTTGAAAGCTAAAAGGATACATAATTCTTCTATAGTTAGCCACTCATTTTGTATTTCTAAGCCCATTGCGTGTACCTAATATCTATATATCGTTCTCGTCTTGCCTAATAAAAGATTTTATTATGTCTGTGTTTTGGATTTTCCTCTTTGATCCTAACCCTACTTTACTAAATTGTGCTCCTATCATAAATTGCTTATGGAATTGAAGTTTTGACTCGAGCTCTGGGACCTCTGTCTCTTGGAAGTGAGGTAACAATCTCATTCCTTGATTTTCCCAGAATATGTGTTTTGGCGACTCTTAAATGTTTATAGAGCTTCGATGGTTTCTTTAATCTCAACCCAAAACTATTTTTGTCTCTAAATAAGGTTGAAGTGTACGCCGAATGCGCTAGCCCAAGCTAAAACTTCAGCATTTTTATGACGCTTGCATCTAACTTTGCCAAGAGGGTTTTATTAAAATGATATACGAAAATCACAGACGTGATGTTAGAAAATTGTCGTAAATCCAAGCTTTCTTGACATTACTTATAGGTTGACCTTTTCAAGATCCGTCATTAAGCGCGACTACCCGACATCTAAAGATGGAGTTCGGACTTTGTAATCTATTTTTTTGCCGAAAAATTTATAAGGTGCCGCCTGGGAACCTACAGCAATGCATACAAAACTCATCTACTTCATCTAATAGCAATTGACATTGCTTTGGGTCCCTAGTCAGTATCGCGAGATCGTCCGCAAAAGCAAGAATGGATTCCGTGTGTGAACAACCCTAAAAAAGACCTACTCTATAGCCTAAAGGGTTTGAATGGCCGTCTTTTGAGGTAATAGCGAATTTTAATTTTGTATAGTATGACACGATTATACAAAAAATACAAAAAAGTATTACTACTACTTACTTACACTATAATATAAAAAGAAAACGAATTGATAACAAGTCAAGACCTTTTACTTTTATCAAGAACTATGGTAAAAATGTTCACAAGCAAATGCAGAAGGCTGACTAGTAACTGAAAATTGGAGACTGATTTAATTAAATAATACTAATTTATATATTCTGGTATAACTGATTAAAAGATCAGTTATACCAGAATATAATAATAACCCTAAAAATAGGGTAATTCAAAATTTTAAATTGTATTTAAATTTATTCATTTACATGTGTGCCAGTCAAAATATGACCATTTATTTTAGATCTTGCTGTAAATAGTGAAAGAGTGACAATTCTACTTTTTTTGCAAAATGGAAAATCCTACCACACTAGACAAATTAATCTAAGGCGGTATTTTATTATAGGTTAAGTTAGTTTAGTTATAATATTATTAATATATTTAGCTGCCCCAGATCTTGAAATTTCGTATTTTTTTATTACTATGATACTATATCAGGTGAACCACGTTTTGGATAATAGCTTACACACTGATACCTATTCAGATATACACACCCATGTAAAACTTGAGCAGAATCTAGGCACAACCTTCAAATAAATTACGTTTCTTTATTTCGTCCAGTAGTTCCAAATAAGGTTATTTGGAACTACTGAACGAACAACTACAAACAGTTAAACAGACAAGCAGACACACGAAACATTTCTAATATAAATTATCATTATTCCAAATTATTTTATCGTCATAGTATTTAATGAAGCGAATATCCTTTTTAATATTTTATTATAGTATGAGTATTATTATAGACAATTATAATTAGTAGTTGCAATATTTTTGATCTTTAGCATAATTCTTCTGTAAATCATTAAACATTGTTCGACTTTCATTATTTTGAGATCGATGTCATTTTTGACACTTCCATACAAATAAATCCATTCATCCATTGTTACGCTCAAGCCTCTCAAGCGTGACCACATCAAATCAAGCACTAATATTTTACTCATATGACTTGAATAAATTCCCATTAAAGTAATTGATTTAATATCAAAGTCGTGCAAAGTAAAAATATTGCGAAAAAACAAAAGGAACCATATCCGATGTATACCTAATGACACTATCGTTAGGAAAATTAGCCTAGAAATTATTAAATTACTACTCAAATTAATTAGTCCTAACGGATCAAAATGTTATAATTCTTTGAGATATATATTTAAATGTCACCATCGCTTGCCATAGACACTAAAACAATTGTTATATATAAAGACAACTCCTAAGCGGACAAAAGTAAATAATTTGATTTTATCCACAGAAGAAGAATTCCCATAGTTGAAAATGTTTATGTATTATCTCAAGAATGCAATAAAATACAGTTTAATTTTGCTGCAATTTTAAATTTCATGCTGTCATGAAGCTTAAAATGTAACCCGATAAACAGACGGATGGACATAACTATGTATATAAAAACATATTTTCGTGCACTAATCGATGAATTGTGGGACACTTTTAATGTCATTCTCTTCGACTGTCCATAAGCTTTTACCAATATTCTGTAATGTATTGATTACTGAAAAGAAATTACTTTAACCATTCTAATCTATTTTTTAGATATTTCCAATGAATAGCAATTTTTAAATTCCATTTAAATATTTATAGGATCGTAGTGACGCAGCAGCGCAATATCTGCCTGTTAACGCATCGGTTTGTAGGTTCGATTCCCATCCACAAAGATGGATTATTGTTTCGCTATTTCAACTGAGCAAGCGCAGCGTTAAGTGCCGCCACACAACACACAGTGTCTTGAAAAGAGAGAAATAGAGAACGGAGTGTCTCATCACTAAGTTCGCACGACCCATCATCCGGTCCACCATCATGACAAAGTTATATCGGCAAAGCAAATTTTGTTCAACTGCGGCCAAACCGCCATAACATAAGTTCGAGAACAAAAATCCCTGTAAAATTTTGGAAATACCTAATTTCCTAATAAAATGTATAAGATAAAATCAGATAAAATAATTTGTAGTTAAATAAAATACATAACAAAAAGAAATTATAAAAATATCTGGAAAATGTGAGTCGTAATCGAGCACTGAGGGTTCAGTACCTATTTCAAGATTATTAAGTATTTAATAATACTTAAATGGATAAACTTAAATTTACAGTCGTTTCCAATCATTTTGTATAAACTATAAATTGAGTTTGTAATTGTTTTTCTTTTTGAGATATATTAATGAATTATAAACTGTTGCATTTTTCTCTTTAAGTATAAGTAATTAAGTAATGTCTTTCAATGGTGTTAATTGTGTGTTGGAGATTCATTATTTCTGCGATTCAAGATATTACCGACTTATATATTTAATATTAATTGCATTATGATTCTTCCTTGTGATTTGAAGGAAATGGTATTAACAAATAGATGTGCAGACAGACCGATGGATAACAAAGTAATCTATTAGTAAAAAATACTTAAAGAAAACATATAAAAATTTGAACGCAGCGGGACTCGAACCCGCGCCCTCCTGCGAACCGTGCAGGCGCTCTCACCACTGAGCCATGCGTTCTACATCACGCCGCGTTGAAATTCTTATATGCTTTTATACAACTTATATCGTTGTTAGCATCTCTGTAGGGAGATTTTTACAAATTTCCGCTACCCAAAGACCATTACAAAGAACAATCGTTTGGCGAGAGAGAATGCTATTTTTATTAAATATTTTTATGATTTTTAAAGTGTTAATCCACACTGAGGATAGAAAAAATACTTAAAGAAAACATATAAAAATTTGAACGCAGCGGGACTCGAACCCGCGCCCTCCTGGGAGGGTCTATCCTCAGTGTGGATTAACACTTTAAAAATCATAAAAATATTTAATCTATTAGTATTTCATTTTTTGAACGCACGAATCCCTAAAAATCAATATTATTCATGCAGTCCATTGTTTATTTATCAGTTGGAATCTAAACTTCGCGTACATACACACTGACCAATTTGTTCTGAAATGTTTCGAAAATTCTATTTCGCTTTGTGTTTTTTTACTTTTAGTTGTTTTGTAACAAAATGTATTTGTAAAAAGGTACGTTTATGACGGTTATTTTTCAATAAACAATGGAAAATATATAATAGCGTATATTGGTACATTTAGAGATATAAATATGTGTCCATATTGAATAATAATTATTATAAAGTAAATTATCAGTAAGTAACTCTCCCTTCTTCACTTCATTATTTCGCCTTATTCTGGTACCTTACTCTTCAAATACAATTGTTTCCTTTATGAAAATATGCTTATATGCAATTTTAAGTCTGTAAAACGAGAAACGTGTAGAGTAATAGCATCTTATGTTTTTATCAAAGTTAAATGATTGCGTTAGACGGTGTTACTGAAAAAATTTTCGTGACGCTTTTGAGATTTTTAAACTTTTTGATGATACCAATCAACACAGACAGAAAATTATATTGCAGTAAGTTCGGGAAATCCTGTATTATTAAAGGATCTCAACGTCTTTTTTCTCCAAATCCCATGACTTAAACTGAAATAAATACGTAATACCCTCTCGAATACAGTAAAAATCTGACTTACCTAGGATTATGAAATTAGGTAATAAGTTACAATATATTGTACAAACAAAGGGAAAATCCAAGCAAAGGCAAAACTTTCACAAGTTTATGCCGTTAATTTAATACAAAAGCAACGACCACAAATATATATTTGTCGACTCTTATTATTTATATTTTATTGACTTATGAAATACACATTATTATATAATAAAGAAAGCAATCTTTACAAAGTTATATTTGTAGTAAATTTATAAAAAATGAATGAAGACAACCGCATATTTAAGTTTATATGATTTATAAAAATATATAGTACATACAGCAGCATTCTTTTCTTGAAAATACCTACAATTATAAAATTATAATGGTCGGTGTACGAATACTACTAGCACTTAACCCATATTTTTTCTCATTGCAGGAACACATGAGCCTTGATCATGCTAAAGTGCTATACTACAATGAAAATTATTTCAGTAACGTCACAGTAAGTGTACGAAGGCTTAATCGATCTGACCATTTTCACTATCTTACCATAATTTTCGAACTATTGAAAAAAATGGATGGTAAACACGTGCAGGTTATATGTTAATTTACTTCTATCCTTCTTTCTCTTGCAGCTTCACAGTAGGATAGACGATAGTGTTTCATCCGTTCTCTGCTGTCCGCCTAAATTTGACATTTTGTATATTTAGTAATGAATATTTTTAGCTGCCAACTTCAATTTTGTTAATTATACTTGTACATTTAAAACACACTGGTATATTTATACATGCTATTTTTTGTCACTATAGTCGCAATGACCTAGAGTCGACTATTGCCAGTTTGACTCCCAAGAGTGGAGAACAAGTTATTTGTAGAACTAGCCTACAACTTTAGCAGTTGCAAACAACAGTCAAATGGAATTTCTCTGAGCCACGACAAAATATCTGGCAACAGAGAAAATTACAATGAATTTTTATAATAAAAGTAATTTTATTTCGTCTTAATTTTCAGAAACATTTTTATGTTTATAAGACGTATTCTACGAACGTGTACACGTATACACATTTGGAGATGCATATACCAATGTGTGATTTTATAGAAAAGAATAAGCTATTCAGTCGGCCTATACAAGAAGCATTTGCTCAAATTCCGGAAAAAGAACGACCTATGCCGATTCTGAAATGTCCGTTATTGCCCGTAAGCTTTATGTTAACTTTGGTATACACTCTAATAGAAGAACACTTTAGTTGTAATAAGAAGAATGTACTTGAATTATATTTTCGTACCTCTTTAGGAAACCTACAATGTGATGTGTTATGGTACGCGAATGTAATTTTTTTTTGCTTCATGTTGTATCCCGCATATAGCGGGATAGGCAATTCATTCTCCGCTACGTCTTAGCACTTCGTTTTTTCAACCGTTCAAGCCACAAACCGTCATGTTTACACGACGAAGCTGTAATGCTTCCCAAGGCGATCATTTGAAACCTTCTTTTACATAAAAATGTCTTATTACATGGAATAATATAACTTAAGATAGAGAAGGCATTTGCGGCACAATGTTTTAATCGTTTATTAATATTTATTACTATAAAATATCAAATTAATCAAAATTTAAGATATAAGTTACTAATAAAATATTTAGAAAATGTTTCAAAATTAAAAATTAAGTATTTTTTCTGTTCTAAGTAGAATATAACAAATATTCAACTGTTCATTTTATAATAGATATCTGTTATATAATAAAAAATCAATTTCAGGGTTTATATCAATTTAAGAATATGGCATTTTCAACAAATATCATTACGAAGAATACGCCACTTCGTGAAGGACGTGTGTATTACAATGCGACCGACAACAATACGCTTCTGAGCGCCGCTTATGTAGATTTTCAATTATAAAAGCAAAATTTTATTAATGCAGTTAATTTTACGTTTTAAGACGAATCATTCATATTATTTGGTTACATAGCGTTTGGAAATTATTTATATAAATAAAGTTTTTCTTTTTTTATTTATCTAACCCTCTTAATACTATTACTGGTTAAGTATAACAATATATTGATGTGTATGTATCCATATTTAAACCATGTTTAGATGGATAGCAGCATAATGAAATTCGTAATCATTTTAGTACCTATTTTGTTTTCCACTAATATTTGTATTCAATAACACTCGTATATTATCTAATTAATACTCTCATTTTGGACGCAGATACAAAAATATATTCTCTGCATACCCATAGACTAGAAGACATATTTTTGAGATATGTTCCATTTGTTACAATAACATTTTAAACTGTAATTCATAAGATGTGTTAAAACTCTAAACAAAAAACAAAAATATATTACCTACATACTGCCTAACTAATCTACTGAAATTTTTAGGGCAATACATATTGATATGGGTCTCTTTGTCACATTTATCTGGACATACACCAAGTCGAGTGTAATATTTCTTCTGCTGGATTTCAGCTAGTACCTTTAATCGTTGTTGCAATGATACGTTTTCGACCTTTGAAACAATTAATAGTTTCTTGGGCAGCTAATAGGTTGATTTCATTTTCATGTCTTTGAAACACACAGACAAAACCATCCACTTGGAAGATTTGATCTCTCACGCGTCAACAACTTTGTTTGACCTACTTTCGTTTCTTTATCCAACTTGGAAAATTATATTATATAAATACTTTACATTGGAATCTTTGTAGGCTAGTCTTTCATGAAATTTAAAAAAAATGTACAAAATATAATCTTACATACGCGGTTTTTTGGGGGAAAAATTTTTTTAACCACACCAAATAAATAATAAATAATAAATAAATAATAACACGTAACATCAAAGTATGAAAATGACTTTAGACTTATACAAACAGACTTATGGAGCACCTCTTCGTGTTTGTTGTAACGGTCGCGATATGAATAAATAATAAATGTTTTGAAATACCTAAGTCGTGTGATTATACTGATAAATTAGTAAATACAATAAATGAGAATTTCGGAATATGTAAGTAACAATATAACTGACTGACTGATGTGTCCGTTTAGTAAATAAACGGTCATATACCGGTTTTCGTATTAGCATTCGTTATAGCATATTTTTAAACATCATCTATTGAAAACCACTATTGATTGGATGTTTTATTGATACTTTATGTAGTGACAAAACTCAAGGAGGCATAATTTTTTTAATTGAAAAAGCTTAAAAGACGCCAGAGAAGTCAGAGGCAAATTACGCGGATTAGTACATAGGCCTATAGGTGTTCACTTAAAAATACGACAATTGTCCTACAAGTTAGTTACCAAAAATAATCGCGACTATGATTTAATTTTGAATAGTATATTCAAAGTAAAACGCAAAAGAAGGCCATTTAAGGACCTTTAAGCAACAAATTGAGTTATTTCAGTCGTTTCTTTTTTTTAAATTTTTTTACTTTATTTTTCATGGCATGGTACGCTTTTATGATGTTTAACTATAATAATATAACTTATGGATTCCGAATAGCTAATACGCATTCGGACTGGCTTATCAATTGGTATGTATAATTTTCATGGGCTGTCAGATGTAATATTTCATCTTTATGGCTTTCTGAATAAGTAAATAAAATGAAACAGAGAATTAATACTCAAAATTGTCTGGAAAAGGGAATTTTTTTTTTTTAGCTTCACGCTTTATACCCGCACATGGCAGGGTAGGCAGAGGGAACTGCAGGAACCATAAGAAACCTAGTGTTAAGACACTCCGTTACTTAGTCCCTGCTACTCCGGAAAATTAGACTTTAATACTAATATCTGATGTATATGATATTTCTAACAGCAAGTAGAATAGTTGATACTATAATGTTGCTCCTAATAAAACAATAAGTTTTCAAAATTAATTTGTACGCATACGACCGGTTAAGCAGTCGTAACAAGATACACGTTTGTTAGAATACAGAACAAATGGCACAATTTGGTCTCAACTTAATTTGATGATTGTTGAGAGTTACAGGGCTTGAAAGGTGTTCATTATGAGGTGCACATATATACTAGGTGTATATTTATTACCATAAGATATATTATAAGGGTATATATAATGTATATACGGCTGTGTTGTATATACGAAAAATTCAATCAATACAGCTGACAAATCTGTTATTTAATCATATAAAATAAAATATAAATACCAAAAGCTCAAAATTACCATCTAAATGACATAGTTCGAAGGACTCGACACAGTAAACACGAAAACTAAATATATTTAAGATTTCTACAAAGTTTGCCATATATAAAGAGTTATTTTATTAATTCTATCATCATTATTATTGTTATCTTAACATTATTTAATATTTAGTTAAAATTTAATATATTTTTACTAAATTAATAAATTAAAAGGTGTCTTTTGATAAGAACACATCGTTAATAAACTGGAAGCAACACTAGCTAAATCTAAAAAAGGATCGATTAAAAAACAGCCAAGCTGTCAATTAATCAAAATAAAGTAAAAAAAAAATAACTAAAATACTATTGTACCTTCTTTATTACATTCACAATCAAGAAAGTTGTTCAAGAATAATACAAAAAATACTTATTTTTTGAAAATAAACAGTTGTTTTTGTGTCTCCTGTAAAGTTGCGAAAAATGACTTGAGCGGTGGTGGAAGTAAGGGACGATGTGCTATGAGACGTCGTGAGCTTATTAAATGAGGACGATACGTGTTTTTAATGATCGCTTACAATCCTGGAGCATTTGTTTTGTTTGACGCAGGGAGAATCTTCAAGATACCCAACTACTGGTGGGGGGAGGCAGGGTTATGTGAGATACTCACTACAACCCTGCGGGCCGCCACAACCACGGATAAAACGGAGAAGATACGGGATCGCTTTCCGCAGCAGCACGTTACGCGGGCCTCTCCGTGCCGTTGCTCCGCTGTGGCTCGCGGAAGGCCCTTCTTCAAGAGGGCGAAGATGGTCTCGCCTCCCCAGCACCCCTCGCTGGTGCGTCACGGGCAGTCCGGGGCATACGGACTGCCGTCTTCCTCTCGGCAACAATCGTGGAGCTACAAATCGGACTTGATAAGAATTACAGTTCAGTTCCTTAATTATGGTGTTATGAACATGCCAGTGGAGCACAAATCACTTGGGTATTGTCACTTGGGTAACTTTGTATGGACAAAACACTTAGGAGGCTACTGTACAGAAAAAATTAGTATACATATTAAAAGGTTTTAAAAGATCAGCTAGCTTGTTAATAATGTGTCATACTATCAACAACATACCACCACGGGTAGAAGAGACCTCAGAGTTTAAATAATTGCGTACTTTTATATATTATGCAATAGAATAAATCCTAGGGGTTTTTAAATTTGCCCTGTACACCTAGTACCAAGCTATAAACCTTCTATGAAGAGCAAGGCTTATTAAAAACATGTGACGTATTATCGTGAGGGCTTAAATTAATACTTCTGTACATTTGTTACGGTTACATACTTAGCTTATACAGTCTCTTATTTCATTGTGTTATAACGCGCTATTTTAAATAAAGTTGTTAATTTTTGTTCTCAGAATTTAATCATTCAATAGTACTCAATAGAAAGCATATTCCATTTCGACGTTCCTGTCAAATCTACGTGCATATTTTTAAACTAATTACGGAGATAGATAAAGAAGAAGGTCCTTTTATCGTTATTTTGATAATGTTTTAAATTTTAGACACTCTTGATTCATTATATCTTATTATGTCGTCTTTGTGCCGCCCCCTGCGATGACCCCCGCGCGGGTTGTCGTCAGAGTCTTGTGCCAACTCCCGGCGCGAGCGGTCAACTAGTAGTGGTCGAGTTGTAGTGAAAGAGGCACGCGTACTGCCGACGCGAGCGCACGTCCTTCCTGAATCTAATATTAATTAGCGGTGTGATTTTCCCTCAGCCTTATTTGATTTCCCTGTTGTGTATTCCCTCTTGATATTGAACCTGACAAAGACAAACCTACAAAAGATAATAGTGAAAGTAACCCTAGGTGAAGAAGACTAATGTGAAACATTCCTTGGCGGCCGGGAACAATCAGTGTTTGTGTTGTGAATTATGAAGATAAGGTACTGTACAATTTCTATTATCCTAAAACCGACTATAAAGTAAATAATTAATAAATAACCTCCACTTCAGCACGCTTCCACAATTGCTGACCCCTACCCACTATTCAATATATATTTTCTGGTAGCAGAGCGTGGTTCATTAAATACTACTATATACATTTTCTGGTAGCAGAGCGTAGTTTTCATCCCTCTGGGCCCCCTTAATTATAGCGTGGTTTAATCCCTTTGAGTCCCCTTAATCAGAGCGTAGTTTTCATCCCTCTGGGCCCCCTTAATTATAGCGTAGTTTAATCCCTCTGAGTCCCCCTGATTATAGCGTAGTTTCATGCCCCTGAGTCCCTTTGATTACAGTGTTATTCTCCCGTTTTGGTATTTTGGCTCTTAATTTGGTACCTAACGCATAATTACAATATAATTTGATTTCCTAACCTTTTAAAACGTGTTCGCATCGAGTTGTTTAAAAAAATAATATTATATGAAATTTTTATACATATAATATTGAATATATAATTGTGTAGGGTGAATGTATAATGTGTAAAATATATAAATAAATATTGAATATAATTTTATATATTAAATATAAAATATAATAAGTACACATAATATGGTTACATATATTTTATAATATTACGCCTATACGTTATTACCTATCCCGTTTTAAATTATAATTGAAGTTAGTTAAAATATTTTAATATAATTTCCTTAAAAAACTAACTTACTTTAAAATATTATCCCTACAATTTTATTGTTACCCTTTTTCTTTTTTTTATTTTTATTTAAATGAAGCTTAAGCCTTAATTGTAGTCATATTGTATATCATATTATTTTGTTGTATTGCGATATATGTAGATGCGACGCGTCCCTGAACTTGACCGTAACTGGTTTCTTATCTCGCCAGATGTTGTGGATTCATTGTTTATTACGAGTTTATTATTTTTTTAATATTTTAGTTGAGTTATTTGTTTACTTGATTTCTGATTTCGCCCGTTGGTAGTGGGTTCATTGTTTATTACGAGTTTATTATTTTTTTTAATATTTTAGTTGAGTTATTTGTTTACTTGATTTCTGATATCGCCCGTTGGTAGTGGGTTCATTGTTTATTACGCGTTTATTAATTTTTAATATTTTAGTTCAGTTATTAGTTTACTTGATAATTTAAAATGGCTACTCATGATGAAACAGTAAAATGTTCCTTATATACGGAAAGCGCAGAATATAGAAAAAATATAGGTGTGGTACGCTTTGTTTCCGATTGGATTGCCGATACCTCGGAACTTCTTGGCACTTCTGAAATACCTAGATTATTAATTAGGTTCAAGGATTTAGATTCTCATTGTAATTCATTTGTAAACGCGTCCTCAGTGCTCCTGGGTGGGTTAGACCCGTCTATCGATTACCAAGAAATTAGTTATATAAAAAAGAAGTGTGTTTAGTAAATAAGAAAATAGATCACCTCCGGGTGCGTCAGTTAGAGTTGTGCCCACCTGCTCCCGTAGTTGATCCTGTCCTGGCCAGTACACCCGTAAGAATGAGTAGTAGAAATATTACTGAGCGAACTCCTTATAATAGATTACCTGATTTACCTATCCCTAAGTTTGATGGACGTCCTGACTCCTGGATAAGTTTTATTGATCAGTTTGACAGTGTAGTAGATTCCCAACACCATTTAACCCGCACAATGAAATTACAGTACTTGGTTGGATCCTTAGCAGATGAACCTAAGCGGTTGTTGCTACATTTAAAAATTGAAGAAGGCAACTATGAAGTTGCTCGTGAGTTGTTGAAACAGCGATATCACAATACACGGGTTCTTGCTGATACCTACATAACCCAGATACTTACCCTGCCGGAGATTTCGAATAAATTTACAGGTTTGCGCGCGGCCTTTTTGAACCCCTTGTTAACTGCCTATCGCTGTTTGGAACGTTTAGAGTTACCCGTCTCCTCATGGTCTTATATGTTAGTACATATATGTTTGACTAAGCTTCCCTCTGATTTGAAATCCCGTTTTGAGCGTTGTTATGGCGGTGACGCTAATGAATTACCTACCTTTAAAAATCTTATTACCTTTTTGGAAGACGAATGTCGTCACCATGACAACGTTGGCAACACCTCCCTTGTAGATTCTAACCTGACGAAATTTAAAAGTACTATACCTAAACATACTTACTTTGCGGCTCCTCCCTCCCCTATATTAAACAATAGACAAAAAATGTTACCTGTAATAAATAATATTAAGAAATGTTACCTGTGTGCTTCCTCTTCCCATTACCTCCGTGAATGTCCCGAATTTAGAGCTATGAATCCTAGAGAAAGATCGGGATTTGTAAAACATTCCCGGTTATGTTATAGGTGTTTGGACAAACATTCAATCCTTATGTGCAAGCGGGACTACAAATGTTCAACCTGCGGTCGCTCATCCCATCACACTATGCTATGTTTTAATGATTCCCGTAACCCAATGTATCCTACCTCATCCAATCGCAATTATAATTGTGGTTCCAAATTTGATAAACGCAATTATCCGCGTACCTGTCCTGCTTCTACCCGCGGTCCCCATATGGGCGGGGGCCAGCATAAGAAATATTCCCCTTCGCAACTCCAGCGCTCCCCCCAACGATATTCCCAGAGAGCTTCTCCCCCCAGAGAAAATGCTCCGCCTCAACCTAGACAGGTTGAAAATAATATACGATATCGTGATAATTCCTATAATAGAGAAGATAGACCCACATAGCTAGATACTTGTATTACTCCCCCTTCCCTTTGCCTTAATATCTCACCCAATTCCCTTATATTATTGCCTACTGTTAAATTACACGTTAAAACTGCTAGTGGCTATTTTATTGAAGCGCGTGCCTTATGTGATACCGGTGCCCAGGGTTGCCTCATTACAACCGATCTTGTTGTTAATTACCTCAATTTGACCATCTCCCCCTCCTGTGCCCCTGTACGTGGCATAGGTAATGTTCCTTTAGTGGTTTCCCGTGGTTCTATTTCCCTGTGTTTTAAACCTTTGTATAATTCCTTCCCTGAGGTGTCAACCTCTGCTATAGTCGTAGATGTGATTGCCGGTATGCATCCTGAGTTTGAGTTCCCTGAGTCTGTGTTTTTTCCTAATAGTGATTTTTCCCTTGCTGACCCTACCTATAATAAGCCTGGCCCGATAGATATACTATTGGGTGCTGACGTGTTCGGCGCGCTTTTATTACAAGATAAAATATTTAACTTTAACGGCCTTACTGCTTTATCTACAATTTTTGGTTATATTGTTTGCGGTCCAGTCGCTGCCGATTATGGTGAATTGGAGCCCCCTATGACTGGAATATCCTTATCCCGTCTCATCGAGAGATTCTGGAAGGTCGAAGAGACCCCTCAACCTATGATTGATAACCCCTTAGATAACGATGATGAGATTTATAAATAAAACCCGAAACTTACCCGTTGAGCTATCTGTATCCTTATCGCGTTAGCGCGTAGCGTTTCCTTGCGGTCTTCCCTAAGACGACTCTCACTCTTTCTTGACAAAGAAGGAATCATCAGAGTCGGTGGTCGTTTATGAAATTCCTTTAACATTCGAGGAATTAACTACAATTTTTGCTAAAATTGAAGCGGTATTAAATTCCCAGCCGTTATGTCCCTTATCTAATGACCCTAACGATCTAGAAGTTTTGACGCCTGGTCATTTTTTGATTGGCCAACCTCTTAGTGCTTTGCCGGAGTATCCCTATAACAATGTAAAAATTAATCGTTTAACCCGTTTTCAAGTAGTGCAACAGATAACTCAACATTTTTGGTCGCGGTGGCAGTTAGAGTACCTATACACTCTGCAGACTAGGCAGAAGTGGACTGATCCAGTGAATCCTCCAACAGTAGGGGAGCTAGTCCTCATCAAAGATGATAATTTACCCCCTTTACAGTGGCGACGTGGTCGCATTTCCCAAATTTATCCTGGTAAAGATAGCGTTGTGCGTGTGGTCGATGTTAAGACATCGACAGGTATCCTAAAGAGAGCCTTAACCAAATTAGTTCGTCTACCTATTAGTTAGCTACTCCCATTTTCTCGTAAACATTAGATGTTTAGGGCGGGGGCTATGTTTATTCCTATTTGTGCCGCCCCCTGCGATGACCCCCGCGCGGGTTGTCGTCAGAGTCTTGTGCCAACTCCCGGCGCGAGCGGTCAACTAGTAGTGGTCGAGTTGTAGTGAAAGAGGCACGCGTACGGCCGACGCGAGCGCACGTCCTTCCTGAATCTAATATTAATTAGCGGTGTGATTTTCCCTCAGCCTTATTTGATTTCCCTTTTGTGTATTCCCTCTTGATATTGAACCTGACAAAGACAAACCTACAAAAGATAATAGTGAAAGTAACCCTAGGTGAAGAAGACTAATGTGAAACATTCCTTGGCGGCCGGGAACAATCAGTGTTTGTGTTGTGAATTATGAAGATAAGGTACTGTACAATTTCTATTATCCTAAAACCGACTATAAAGTAAATAATTAATAAATAACCTCCACTTCAGCACGCTTCCACAATTGCTGACCCCTACCCACTATTCAATATATATTTTCTGGTAGCAGAGCGTGGTTCATTAAATACTACTATATACATATCTTATCATGTCGTCTTTAACTTTTTTTGAATTAGGTGAGTACATTTCTATTGTCTTTGTGTATTTTTCACATTTTACTTTCACTTATGAAATTCAGAAGTATAATATTTAAATTAATGACGTAAAAAATGCAATATTCATTTGTGTTTAATTGATGGGCTAATAATAATGAATTCGTGCGATGTATATAAAAAAATCTTTATACTTCCCTCCCTTTACAGGCGATTTCATGCACCCTTCATTTGTTGATTTTTCTGCAGAAGTTCTTTGGATTATTTACAGAGGAGCAACGCTTGTTCTCTTAATAGAACCTTGCAATCAAACTGATGCGGAGGTAAAGCCATAAACTTAAATTGTACAGTAGTAAAATGCAAAGAATAGAGTGCAGAAATTTAGACTTGTTGTGGCATATAGCGTGTAGTGATTTAAATAATTAAAATAACAGAACTTGCTCAGTATACTACGAGAAAAAAAATGAATTTAACATCATATTTTATTTTTAACATTTAAGTGAATCCATTTATTATCGAAAATACAACGACGTTATATCGAACTCTACTATAGTCCGCGGTTACAATTAGACTATCAGTTTATATGATTCTAGGATTTAAATTTAATTTATAATCATTAATCTTATAAATGCTTAAATTTAATTTTAGAAATTGTAACTTTCACTAACATCTTCCACCAACTTCAGGTAACGAAATTGCAGCTAAGCCATTTAATTTGTGCGACGAGCAAGAATTATAGTAGAGAAGAATTATTTACGTTCTCACATCAACTAATAATCGATTTGCCTGTTTTTTCTCCACTTGGCGTATGCTTTCTTAGAAGACAAGGGCTGATAGCGGTAAATATCTTTTTTGTATTACTTTAACATATTTTTATTGATTTAATTATTCATTAATAATTCTATTGCGTTTATTTATTAAAAGAAATGCCTTTTCAGATATAATCGGTGTACTTTTCATCTTTATAGTCATTATGAGGCAATTTCATTTGCGGTATGGAATTCGATATTAACTAATAATATTAACTAATATAATAATGAATGAAACCGACATAATAGACTATATGATAGTTCTACACTTTGTGTATCTGAAGCATTATATACATGACGTACTTTTTACACGAAGATTAAGGTTAAAATTTATCTTGGTTTCCTATAGGTGTGAGTTCGAATCCTGCTGTGGTTAAATTCCACGCGTTTTCTAAAATATTTTAATTTTAAACGAGTAAAATTATTATATTAATAATAGAAACTGAGATTAAATAGATAATTTTTAATAGTTTGTTATTTTATTTACTCTAATTATTTGACACTCAAATGGTCAAACTTACAAATGTTCAACCAACCCTTAGTTGTGTAATTTTTTAAAATAAATGTTTTGGATCATATACAGCATGTACACAATCTTACGTACCAAAGACATTGCGTTTTTTCTAGTTAGGTTAGGTTTGCATATAATATATGTTTTTTTTTTATGGGAACGACAAGGCAAACGAGCGGTCGTGTCACCTGATGGTAAGTGATCACCGACGCCCACGGCCCTGTGTAACAGCAGAGGTTTTACAAGAGCGTAGCCGGCCTTTAAGGTGGACGTAGACGCGCTTTTTGAAGGTACCCATGTCGTATCGATTTGGAAACCCTGCCGCAGGTAGGCTATTCTACAGTAGTGTGGTACGTGGAAAAAAGTTCCTACGGAACCGCACAGTAGTGGAATTCCTCGTGTCCAAATGGTGGGGATGATACTTTAATTTGTGTAGTACTGTGCAGTTGGAGAATTCAGCGGCAGGCATCAGATCCAACAGTTCTCCAGAACACTCTCCATGGTATATGCGGTAGAAAATGCACAGCGAGGAAACGTCTCTACGCAGCGGCAAAAATTAGTCTTTTACAGATATTTGGGTCCCCAACGATACGAACGGCTCTACGCTGTATGCGATCAAATGGTTCAAGTTGATACTGGGGTGCACCAGACCAGAGATGCGAACAATACTCCATGTGAGGCCGAACCTAGGCTCTATACAGCGCTAATCGGTGTGCAGTAGTGAAGTACTGTCTCGCTCTTCTTATGACATCCAGTTTCTTCGCGGCCAGCTTGGCCTTGCTATCCAAATTATAGCGATACTGTCAGTCATTCAAAACGATAGTAGGCGAGGCTTTAAGAGAAGTGTTCTCAAAAACTGGTGACACGACAAAATGGTTTTATTTAGTGGTTAACGCGCAAACTTGAGTCTTCTGGGGGTTGAATTGAACAAGATTGCTTTCACCCCATAATGAGACATTACTGAGGATGGTCTCAATAGAAGACACAAGTTTCATTCGGCAATCGTCGACGTTTTATCGAGAAAGACCTGCACGGCCGGAGTATACGGCGTTCACAGTACTATCATCCGCATAGCAATGAATATTAGAATCTTCTAACATGTCATAACATGACGCGTTAGAACCGGTATCAACTCAGGAGCGCAAGAACGGAGCTCTAACGGAGAAATGCCATCAGGTCCACTCGACTTCTGGATGTCCAAAGAATAGAAAGCTCGCCGAACAGCTTTTTCACTGAACTTAATAACCGGCATTGAGCTCAGACATCTCGGGATTGTTGGCGGTGTTGGCTTGCCTTGGTCGTCAAGAGTCGAGTTAGAGGCAAAGAGAGTTCCCAGGAGGTCGGCTTTCTCTTTGGTCGTATGGACGAAGATGTCATTCTCAGTACATAACGGCGGAAACGAGGGCCGGCTGAAGTTGCCAAGGGTTGCCTTACAGAGCGCCCAGAACTGACGTGTTCCAGGCGGGCAGCCCACAAGTTTCTCACCGATTTTGGCGACATGCTCGGACCTGGCTCTGGCGATTTGCCGCTTAATGTACCTAGAGGCTCGGTTATACTTCCCTTTTAAGGATTTTACCTTCGGATTCACAGTAGCCAGCGCCTCAGCCCACACTTGATATGCCTTACGCTTTTCAGTAGCACAGGTACTCGCATCATCAGAAGAGAAGCAAATCGGCCCCCAGGGATAGGATGAGTGAAAAGCACACATCCCGTCCCGATCTGCTGACTTATAGTGCCACACGCGACGAGTCACTGGTGTTCTGCGACTGTTGCGCTTAATAGGCAACCTCACTCCGCACTAGGCAGTGATCGGAAGATCCCAGTGGAGTATCGACCACAACCCGGTACTGTTCTGGATGTGAAGTCAGCAGAAGTTCCAGTAAGGAGGCATTATGGCTATTCACGTCTGGATGACGCGTGGGTGAGTCAACCAGTTGGGACAGTCCATTAGCCAAAGCAAGGTCAAATACAGCCCTCCCCGCGTGGTCAGTGGTGCGTGACCCAAGCCAATCGGAATTGTGGGCATTAAAATCGCCAAGTATCACGATTTCAGCAGAGGGGATAAGCGAGAGCACATCATCAATGGCCGATTGCAAATGCTCCATGAGTCGATCTGTTTCTGTATTACCACTATGGGACCTGTAGTCAGACCAGTCATGCGTAGATTCGGACGTGATCGTTTGAATCGATACGAAGCCAGATAATAGACAGGTCTCGACCTTCAAAATTAGCAAGACGACGGAAATTTAAGTCATTCCTTATTAACACAGCGATTCCGGCATGACGCATAAAGTTATGCTCTAAGTTGTAGCCATAATAATGAAGATAGGCTGTGTCACTCGGTCTGACTATTTGTGTTTCGGTTAGAAACAACAAAGCCGGCCGAGCCGTCTCAAGGTGGTGACGGACGGCATTCAAGTTGGAATGAAGACCCCTGATGTTACAAAAATCCACTTTAAGCATGGAAGGGTTGCCGTAAAGCGCACACCTCGTTTGCCTTATCTATAGCGCGGTTCTGTGCCCTCCCCAGAATTCGTCGGGCAGCCTGAGTATAAGGACTCAGGTAGGGCTTCTCCAGCACCGGGGGAGCTGGTACCCTCCTGGGGTAGAATCTCTTTCAGTACCGCTGTCATATTCAGGGAAGGGTTTGTGGTTAGGCTCCGGAGCTCAACATTACCTAATGCGAAACGCAGTGACAAAAAAAAGCCACTACTCAACGCCGGTTTTAAATGCCGAGGGTGGTAAATATCCGGTCGAGTCTACCCAAGGGTTGTCATCACTGATAACATGACTCTACCACTATGTCGTAAGTATACAGTAAAAATGTTAAAAATATAATAATATGTACACTAAAACTGTTAAAAATTGAAAGTGGTTAGAATTTACTTTAAAAATAATATAAATTTCGAGCGTAATCGAACTGGGATTTTGCATTAAATGACATAAATCACTTAAGAACAATATTCTAAAGTTACGTTTCTAAGTTACCTTCCAATACAGGCAGTTGCCTACATGCAACAGCCCCGATTGACATTATTTTTTGGTCGCTTTTACAGTATTTATCATCTAAAACTATCTACCCTCTGTATAAAAAAAATTCTAACAATAAATAATCGGGAAGGGATTGGTGACGCCATCAGCTATCTTTATTATAGAAACGGATTCGTTGTACATATTTTTCATAATATTAACACATGATTTATGATTTTTTTATTTTAACGCCCTCTTAATGCCTTACCATGTTCTGCTGAGTGCTTTTATACAATTTAATTCGCCTTTTATGATAAGTTTGTAGGACCAATAGCTCCTCCAAGCCCTTCCTGTGCTTCTAGCAATTTTTTATTAGAGCGATCCTTGCAATAAATACAATTTATATTTTATATAAAATTGACTACAAATATAAAACAGAAATTATTTAAAAAAAAACAGAAAAGCCATAAATCAGATATAAAAATGATAAGGCTTATATAAATGGTACTTAATGAAAGTGTTTGCTTTAAACGGCGGACTGAAAGAATAATAAAATTATTTTGATATATCCTAATAGGTTTAGATTTATATTTATACAATAAGTAAATGTAATAAATGATTTTATAATATTCAAGGATTGTGTGTCAGTTTATTAAATAACCGGTACGTATCGCACAATGTATTAGCATCTTTATAGGCATATTTTTAAGCATCATAATTTACTATTTATTACATGTTTTATTGACAATATGTAGTGACGGAACTCTACACTGCGCTTTGTCTTCTTACCAGAGAGAAAGAATGAATACAATTATTTCCTACGAGTGTGCAACCGAACCCGTAACCGACGTGCTGTCAAGCCCACATTGTACCGCTGAAGATGATAGGCGACCATGATTTATCTATAGTAAATATAATGATATAGAATTATTTGAATTAAACACACAGAACGTATACAATAATTTTAATTTCTAATGACATGAAAAGCTACAATTTATGAGTATATGTCTATTGATTACATACTTGCGAACGAGCAGCGGACGCGACTAGTCTAATGATGACGTTGTCGTCATCGTGAAGGAGAAATAAATATTGTCAATTAATAATATCATACTGGAATTGGAAATTAAGTTATTCGAATTCTTAAATCTCTACGTGTAAGGTAAAACTGTTTTTAAACGATCTTATTGCTTTTGAAATCATGGCCATGTTTAGAAACTAAACTTTTTGGTTTCCATGTAAATAGATACCCAAAATTTTTGTAACTCAAAGATTATTTTTTAAATTAACGAATAATTTTTATTTTAGTATTAAATAAATCACATCTCTGATAGCAACATCCTTACAACTATCAGTAGTCCCTGATTAGTTAAGACCAGTCTTTTTTTATTTATCCTCGTTCTACAAAGAATCCGCAAGTAACTTAAATAGAGTAAAAATTGTTCTATATTAAATATAATATGTTTTCAGAATTGGAAATCATGGCAAGAAGTAAAGAATGTGTTGTAACTAAAGAAATGGCAACAGTGCTTCGTTTATCCAGAATTTTTGGAATAGCGCCCGTTCATATAAAACCAATTCAAGTCTCTATAGTAAACAGTTCTGGAACAGTTAATTGCTTTCGAATTTCGGCATCGAAGACTTACGGAATAATTAGTTCCATTTTTATATTTCTTATCTGTAAGTAATAATTTTTAATAGACATGAAATTAGGAGTGAAGCTACATTCTGTTCTCCAGTTATTTACTTTACACCTGAATTCATATATCACTGCGGATGAAGTTGACCCTCGTTTTTTCCTATGGTGAGAGAAAACTTTCAGGAATCAATTGTTACCTGGACACGTAAATATGTATGTATATATATAACAACCGTAATGGAAAGTACAAGACAACCAGAATAGTAGAACCGTAATAGTCCTATTAGAGCATCCGGGCTCGAAAATAACTTTTCAATATACTGTTTTTGAATATTTTAATGAACAATATCCACTTTTGAATCGTTATGCCCATAAAAACAGAAAAAACGGGTTAAAATCAAACATACGGAGACCAAAAATAGCAAAAAAATAATCTTTAGGCGATTATCATCTTCACCAATTTTCTAGGGTGTTACGTCTAACCTTTAAGTTCATTTAAGGAGTATCGCTACAGAATGCCAAACATCAAAATATTGTTTTCGCCCAAAATATAACGCAATTTTTGTTAGAAACCCTTTCTAGTACTTAAAACAACTATTTTACTTCACTTAACAACAAATGAAGTGCTTAAAATAAAAAAAATAAGAGGCCAATGAAACCTGAAATTCCTAGTATTGATTTTTAATGTGACCACCAAACCACGCAAACCAACATTGGAGGAAATAAATAAACAAATTAAAAAAAAGCATAATAATTTGTAAACAGAAAGCTCAAAAGTAACCAAAAGAGTGAGAGGCAAATTTCGGTATTTAAAATAAATTTATACAAAATGTTTGGACCATCACAACTCGGAACAAGCTCGGAATCGCTGAAATTCATCATGTAGAGATGCACAGAGATGCCATATCTATATATCTCTCAAAAACGGTGGCACTGCTAACACTTGGAAGTTTCTTGAATCACTTGAGTTGGCAAATCTCAGGAATCAGTTTCGGTCAACATTGATGTTGATATCCTAAATAGCCACTTTACTGCATACAATGTAGTCGATACTTCTTCTAAAAAGCAAACAATTACGAACTTCCATTATTTCCTACTCCTCATTTTAAATCGTTTTACCTCAGCTCTATCACAGAATGTGATGTTAAAAGGAACATACAATCTATGGTCTCAAACGTTCCGGTTATGACTGCATTAGTCGTAGTATTATTGTTTCTATCCTTGATATCGTATGTCCAATATTAGTCCATATTTTCAAATTTGCAGCAAATTTCCAAAAATTTGGAAAAATGCTCAGGTCTCTTTGCCTAAAAATGGAAATCCGAAAACCCCTTCCGATTTTCGTCCTATTTCTAATCTCCCATTCCTTTCCAAAATTTTTCAAAAATTAATCCACCAACAATTGAGCCATTACTTGAGTAGAAACTCTCTCCTTAGTCCATTTCAATCAGGTTTTCGAACAGGTAATAGTACGACTTCTGCTTTAATTAAGGTTACTGACGAAATTTGCTGGAACATGGATAGTAAAAAGTATACTAATTTAATGAGCTTGATCATGACATATCATGCCTTTAATAACGTTAATCATGATATATTGTCGTAGCAGACACAAAACGGCTGGTAATCGAAAAAGGAGCTCGTTCAAATTTTTGTCCGTTTTGTAATGGTCGCTGCGTGGTGTCCCGCGATGAAACGGCCAACCACAGCGGCCCGCGGTTGCGCTCCGTTACTCCTCTACATGCCCCCGGCCTTGGAAGCACCTGGTTCCAAAGTCATCTCTTCGTGCTTGACGTCGTCGGCGCAGAGCAAGGGACAGATCTTAGAGAATGCACGCCGGACGATGCCTGATGATGTACGGATGTCGGCAACTCGGGATATGCCGTCCTTTCCTGGCACGGTGTTGACGATGCGCCCAAGATGCCACTTTAGTGGAGGAAGGTTGTCGTCCTTGATGACCACTAACATATCTGGCTGTAGAGTATCGAGTCCTTTCATCCATTTACATCTAGTTTGCAATTCGGAGATGTATTCTTTCGTCCATCTTTCAGAAGTGATGGCGTATCTGTTCTTCTCGCTGATATCGGCTGAGTAGACTGCTAGTGTTGTCTCTCATGTCCTCGTAGACTGGTGCAGTTAGCGATCGACCAATTAGAAAATGAGCAGGAGTAAGTGGTAGAAAGTCTTGCGGATGGGATGAAATAGGTGAGAGAGGACTTGAGTTAAGGATGGATTCTATTTGTACAAGGACAGTAGTAAATTCTTCGAAGGTTAGGTGGGCGTTACCGACAACGCGCGAAAGATGAAATTTACAGGATCGTATTCCTGCCTCCCAAATTCCACCGAAATGAGGACTATAAGCAGGAATAAATTTAAGTTTAATGCTTTGACTTGTTGCGTATTCAGTTATGTCATCAGAGCATCTCATGATAAACTTAGAAAATTCGTTCATAGTGCAAACGAAATTTTTACCATTATCGGAGAAGATCTCCTGTGGTTTACCGCGTCGTGAGATAAATCTCTTAAGAGCTAGAATATATGCTTCCAAGGTTAAGTCACTCACAAGTTCCAAGTGAACAACCCGCGTGATAAAGCGTACAAATAAACAAACGTATGATTTTACGGTTTTTGCACCCCTACCTTTCCGTGTTAATGTGAGCATCGGTCCGGCATAGTCAACCCCACAGAATAAAAAAGGGTAGGTAGGTGTCACGCGTTCCTTGGGTAAGTTTCCCATAATAGGATGTAGTGTATCACCTTTTAAGCGTTTACAAAGCACACATTCATGAACGATACAACGAGCAGGATTTCTCCCCCCAACAGGCCACGACTGTTGTCTAATTTCATAAAGAAGTAGTTGAGGAGCTGCATGGAAGAGACGCTTGTGCTCATGTGCAAATAATAGTGTTGAAAATCGATGTTTCGAGCTAAGCAAAATAGGGTGCTTTTTACTATATTCAAAATGATCAGATTTCGAAATTCTTCCACCTACACGTATTAGGTTATCATTTTTATCAATAAATAAATTTAATTTTAATAGCGATGATTTTAAAGTTTGTGTTTTATTTTTATTAATTAAATGATACTCATTTTCGAACGATTCTAGTAGTGATAATTTAGCTAAACCTAACTCTGCGTTTCTCAATTCAACTGAACTTAAAGCGTCTGTCCGTCTATTTATTTTGTAATTTCTCGTGTTATGAATGAAACGTTGTATATATGCAAAGGTTCGCTTTAATCGATTGTTTTGAGAAAATCTTGAAAAAGGGAATAATTTCTGTTCCTCGACACATGTGAGCACAGCCTTAGATTTAATGCCGGGCAAGTCCACTGGTATAACATGCGAATCAGAAGTTGTGGTACTGCAACCGATATCAAATTTGTGTAAAAATGGCGGCCCTTCCCACCACATCGTAGCAGTGGCAAGGTTATTTAAATTAACCCCTCGTGATGCCATGTCGGCTGGGTTTTGTTTCCCGCTGACATGCCGCCACAGAATATTTGCTGTGAGTTCGTGTATTTCCGCTATCCTATTTTGCACAAAAGTTTGTAATGCGTTAGTAG